>APFE030366373.1:36374-46517 GCA_000404065.3 Pinus taeda | reverse complement strand
AACATTCCAAAGGGTAGATGCTGCTGGAATTAGGACTTCCTTGTAGAAGCTTGTGAGGAGAGATTACCATCCTTTCTTGTTTCATTTGGAAGTGGGTGATCTTATCAAAGTAAAGGAAAACTCTTGCTGGACCCTGGGAGGAACTTGCACAACACCAAGGCTCAGGTTGTAATGGTTTCTTTTGTTTCCTATTAATACAAATAAGTCCATTCTTCTCAACAATTTGTTATTAATGAGTTGTTTCATATACTCCTTGTTCTGTATGTTGAATATGTTTTATTTTATGAGATATTCAGGTGCTATTTAATCGTTTGATTGTTAGTGAATGCAGGTTTCGAAGTGAAGGAGGAGCTCATCCGGATCAACAAGGCTGGACTACTACAACAGCGTTGGACTACAGGTAGGATCTAAACACTTGATTTCTTGTATGGTAAATGCATGTTTAGATAAGGATTGCTCTTAATTGTCTTGTTTGTCACTAGAAAGTCTTAGGCTTCTAGGGAGGTTGGTTTTGTCCGCAAGATTAAGTCTTTCCGCATGACACTTGCCTTTAAAATCCTTGTACTAGGAATCATACAGTAAAGCCCAATCACTTTCTTGAAACTATTTGTCTTTTATATTCTTGTCATGCCAGATTTTCCTTTGAACTTGAGTCACATCTATGTGCAGGAGGACCTGTACCCTAAATTCATCTAACCCATTCAGTTGGAGCAATCTTTCTTGTTGTGCCCTAGTGATATCTAGATCCAATTATGCTACCATCCTTAAGGTGTTGTATTGAAATTGGATGGACAGAAGGGCTTTCTTCCCATAGGCCAACTCATAATGAGTGAAGTCAATGGTGGTCTTCCAGGTGGTATTGTAGGCCCAGGTGGCATCAACTAATCTATCTGCCCAATCCTTTCTACTGTTGTTAATCACCTTGGTCAGAATGCCTTCCAATGCTCTGTTGGTTACCTCTACTTGCCCATTAGCTTGTGGGTAGTGAGGACTGGATGTTCTGTGCTTGATCTTGTGCTGGCTTAATAGATTTTCAATCATGTGAGATGTAAATTGTGTGCCTTGATCAATGACCAATTCTCTAGGGTATTGTTGTGCTATTCAGAAATCCCCCATTTATTAAAGTAATAGCTAATATTCTTTCAATAAATGGGGACCCTTAAAAATCCTTCCAAAAAAAAAATTTAGCATTTAGACACTTTCTTTTAATTTTTTGGAATGAAACAAGATATCAAGTCAAAACCCTTTGAAAACTAGCAATATTCGTCTTTTCGCTTATCGTTGGACGAAGTGTGTCAAAAGCCTTATTAACAAGCAAAACACGTGAAATGCAATCTAAATGAATCACAATGCTTAACCTAGATATCATTAGGATTTTTCATTAAAAACTAGGTCCTAAGGCATTTCACCTCGAAATAAAGCCCATATCACATATCACAATTCACAAAGGGCACACCCTCATGAAGTATGTTTATACATTCAAAATGAGATATTGCGACACAACAGTTAACCTTATTGCATCACATTAGAAATACTTAAGAAAGGCTTGAAATCTTACAAACCACCCGATGTTGCAAAATGCAATAAAAGCTCAGACCCGGTCGAAACCTATGATATAAAGTAAAACTTAATTCCGCTACGCAAATGAAAAACACTTTATAAGGTAAAATCCCATTAAAAAAGCTATGCTTTAAAAAATAATAAAAAACATCCCACATCTCGCATCTCACAAAAATCTAAGGAACTTTAAGAAAGTGCACAATCAATACGTGAAAATGCGATTTGCGATATTGCATCGCAATCTCAAAATAAACTTTTTCGCAAATCAAAGCTCGTAAACTTAAAAAGTTTTCCTCCCGTTTTACGATGCAAAACATTAATGAGCAATAAAGGTAGTGATAAAAAATCATTAGTGGGCATTTAGTATGGGTTAATGGCATTTATGTTTGAAAAGTAGCTTGACATGATACGATATCTTTTCAAATGTGTTTAATTAAAACTCCTTTCTTATCACTTTTTCAAGGTTATCTGTATCATTCATTCTTATTTCCATTCTTGCTTGTGTCTATCCGATAGCTTCCATTTTGCTCCATTTTAGGAAAAATCTGTAGCAAGAATCATTAGGAACAATGGCAAAGAAGGGAAAGGCAGCCGCATCTGAAAAGTCAGAAATGATCCCTGTATTCTCTGATACTATGTGCAGTAAAGACGGGGGAACTTCAACAATGGGAAGCCATGCATGATTTGTTAGAAGAAGAGAAACCAAGGCCTCTGGTAGCAAAGGCCACAACCGATGCACGTGTTTCCTTCAACGCCTCATACTTCGAGACATCATGCTTGTTTCTACACTGCATAGCCGCAAGGCCAAATATAATCCCATACACAGATATGGTCAATTGGATAATTGATGTGGTGGATATCTCAAACAGAGAGTTCAAGAATAGCAGGCAGGAGGTTATGGGATTCTTTTCAGCAGATAGCCTATGGCTTGTGTACAATCTACGAGAACCACAGAAGCTCTACAATAAACAGTTCCTCGAGAAATTTGCTAAGGAGAATGAGGACCCAACAGAAGTTACGTGGGCCTGGAGAGAAAATGAAAGCAAGATAAAATGAGATAAGATGTGTATGTATTGTATGACATCTATCTCTCCCCCTTATTATTGGGAATGGGTCCCCTGGGGTCAATTTTGTGGTTAAAAGCCCAAGTTTTGGGGCAGAAAGCCCGAATTTTGTATAAAGGAATGTAAAAGTCTCCACATTTTGTGGTCATGGAGTGTGAAGATATGAAGAGTCAAAAAGGGTTTCTGCCCTTAGTTTAGATAGGCTGTGTCAGCTTGATGAGATCCACCCTTGGTCCATGGACAATGGGATTGTATAAAAAGGAGTTCTTAGAGAAGTCTAAGATAGTTCATAGTTGACAGTGGACAATTCATAGGGGGAGTCATTGATGAGTCTGTGAAGAGTTAAGAGTGAGAGTCTTAACGTAGGAAAGAGGCTTGCACAACTAACAAAGCTTGAATAAGATATATCTCTAGTTGCATTCCATCAACAGGTTCTAGAGGAGTGTGAAAGGCATGGGATGATCAACACATCAAACTATGCACTTCAAGGTAAATGATCTGGTTTTGTTATATGATAGCAAGTTTGATAAGTTTCTAGGGAGATTTCGAATGCATTAGCTCAGGCCCTATGTCATCAAGGAGATTACTGATGGTGGAGTAGTTCAGTTGGTCAAGTTGAACAAAGAGCCATTTACAGGACAGGAAAATGGAAGCTAATTGAAGCCATACATAAGCGATCTGGGTAGATGGCTACATGATGGCAACACAATCTTAGCGCTCCAGGCAGCAGAAAGGAGACGCGGGACTATAAACTACACTTCCCAGGCTAGTGAGTTGCGCAATTGGGAACTACACAAAATGCCTAAATGTCACAGTGTTGATAGAATCATGCAAGGAGTTGCATTATCCAAGAAGGGACCACGCAGGGTAGCCAGAAAGTGACTGTTATGGTCATTGTTCATGACTTGACAATGGGAAAGCAGCCAAATGGAGCAGGGGGTGGAATTTAAGTTGGAATTTAAGGGCAAGATCTATGAAAATATGTCACCAATCCAGCATTTATGAACGAGTAATGGGGGGAATGGTCGGATTTGAATTCAAAATTGCATATAAATTATAGGTTGCTACCTAGCAAAAAACACTTTACATTTTGAGAATTAAGGTGTTAATCTCTTAGGCGCGTATGAACCCTGAGATCTTCGAAGCTCTAATAGCAATTTCAGTGTTTGAAAAATTGCCAATAGAGATGCAGGAGTTGTTATCTAGCATTATGTCGGTGCCCGCAGAAACCGTGAGTGCAGGAGAAGTAATAGCAGCTAAAGGAACAACCCCGGAAGTAGTAATGGCAGCTGAGGGAGTTGCCTCGGAGGTTGAAAGTGTCGAAGTACTGGCAGAAGTGCCTAAATCACTGAAGACACCTAGGCTAAGGCCTATGCCAACCAAGGAGGGCCCAAAATCAAAGAAGGATAAGTAGCAAGTGCAGCAGCCGGTGCGAGCATCACCTAGAAAGCACCCACAGATAGGAAAGCCCACTGCGCAGTTGAAGGGAAAGGTGAGTGATCTAGACCCTAAAGCTGATGTTGAAGAACTCCATGTGGGTATAGACGACATTGATATGGAGGGGGCATAGGATGTTGATGTGGAGGGGTCTGACCCCATTTCTAAATGGCCCGAGTACATTCCTCCTCGCAGAGGCCAGACAAAGGTTCCGAAGGATATTGATGAAAGTAAGGTCACACTGCACACACGCTTACAACAGGACCAAATAATCTTTGAAGGACCAAACCTGGGGTATGTCCCCGTTTTAAAATTGGAGGACTGGGATTTGGTTGATGTGGAATGGTTTCCCCATTTAGCGATGTGCCAACTCATGCACCACGTCTTCTACAAAGACTCTGGTGTGACCACGCTGGAGCCAAGAAAGTGGGTAAAAGAGGTGGATAAGGTGGGTCTATTAAAGATGATGTGGGTACCGCATTACAACCACACACCCATAACCATGGTAGTGATCAAACAACTACTATGCTTGGCGCATGATGGGTGTTTGTGGCTAGAAGAGCTGATACCCATCACTGACATGTTGATCCATAGGATCACTCGGCTGCCACACTCGGGAGAAAATTCAGCCATGGTGGTTGGTGGAAAGAAGGGCGAACATGACCTCGTTGAAGAAATGAAGGAAAAATTCAAACTTGTTAAGAAGCCACACGGCTACGCCATCACAAGTATAACTGACCTAGCGGTCAAAGTAGCAACAAAAATATTGGTAGGAAAGATTATGCAGAAGTGTCGCACAGATGAAGTGCCGACACTAGTAGTAGCCTTAACGACCCAGTGCGCGGAGGGCATACAGTTTAACTGGGTGTGCTACCTCTGCGGTGAGTTCCTTGCGAACTACAAAGAGGCACAGGATGACAACAAAACATTCCACTATGCATGGATGTTGCTGTCCATAGTGCTGGTTGAATGGAAGTTACTAGAGGATAGCTAGTTTCCTTTTGTTGTGCCTGACCTACCAAAAGTAGCGAATTTCACTTTGCTATGGGCTACAAAGGACCCTCAAAGGGTTATGATCAACAAGGTCTTTTGCATCTTGATGGAGATGAGTATCCATATGGCCATCAACCGAAAACCACAGCTGTTGCCAACTATTTTTGAGAAGCTGCAAGAGTATGTGGAGCTCAAGGCCAACTTCTACCATGTCTTAATACGCATGTGAAAGGATCCTAAGAAACAATGGTATGACCTTCCATACGTGGCCACATAAAATGAAATTATAGTGGTCCTCAACCGCTTTTTGGCATATTGGCGCACTACCTCGGACTTGATAACTAGGTCTAGCAAGTATGCAACGCAAGGGAAAAAGGAAGAGGCCATGTTGAAGATGGAATAGTTGGCCACAAAGAGGAAAAAGGAGGCTGAGGACAAGGCCAAGGCAGAGTGCACCACTGCGAAGTAGATGGGAGGATAGGTGGAAGAAGAGGAGTGCAACTCTAATAGGAGTTAGAAGTCGCCTTACCTGAAGACAAGGGAAGAGGACCAACAGTCAGAACGGGGAGGAGTAGACCCAAATACTACTCCATTCCGTGTTAAGCATAATAGAGATCTAGAGAAGGTAGGGCCACGAAAGAAGTATAAGGCCAACAAGACTTCTATTGATATGATCACCGTAATATAAGGTGATTTAAATGATATCAGTGATATTGTAAGGGATGCCACCGCAAAATTTCTACAGCAGTTCAAGCTACAACAGAAGTAGGCCTTCAGTTCCATTCAAATGGGTATGCACCAGCTATAGATCCACGTGTCATAGGTACAGATCAGCGTGGGACGAAGCAGTGCAACATCAACTAGTTTGGCGTTTGGCACATCGGAAGCAGCAAGGATGGTGCACACACTACATACATGGGCAATCCTACTACTAGAGGGAACACCAACCATAGATACTGAAGCTAACATGCCCACTGTCAATGCTCTTAAAGGAGTTGGGCTCAATTTGGACATTCTTCCCAGTGAGGAGCTTAACATTTTGCAGGATGGCATGATCGTGAAACTTCAGGCATGTGATCAAAACTCTTTACACGTAATCAATGAGTATAAAGTCAACAATGATCAGATGAATGTACAAAGAGATTTCACTATTAACCTCATCAAATCCATCACAAACAAAAATGAATGCATAGCCAAGGTAGTGGCTAAGACATATAGGTCTATCCAAAAGCTGGACATACATGATGATGAGCCAGTAGATGTGTAGATTTAGAAGCTTGCTACTGGCATGTGTGACGCAAGAACATAGTTGGCAAAGGTTCATTTTGACCTAAACCTCAAGATTGCAGAATTACAGTTGAAGGCCTAGCCTTCAACTCCACCAGAAGTTAGAGAGCAGCACGAGACAACTGTGAAAGACATCATGGCAGCAGTAGATAGCGCAATAAAGGAGTACACCGCGCTCTTTGAGTAGGCACTCGAAGTGGTTACTAATTTGCAGGAAGATCC
Source organism: Pinus taeda (assembly GCA_000404065.3). Classification (NCBI taxonomy): domain Eukaryota; kingdom Viridiplantae; phylum Streptophyta; class Pinopsida; order Pinales; family Pinaceae; genus Pinus; species Pinus taeda. The sequence continues at coordinate 39,954 of APFE030366373.1, read as the reverse complement.
CACCTTGCAAAGGTTGGAAATGAAGGCCTGAGAGCTACAACAGATATATGATGAAGTCAAAGTGATGGCACACACGGTTGCCCTTATGCAGAGGCTAGCAAAACTGCAGGAGGAAAAGGTGCTAATGGAATAGCTGGATGGCAAAGAGAGCATGATCAAGGCTAGAGTAGGGCCTTGGCTTGATGAAGCCTATGTGCTTACAGCCACCATCAAAGGAAAACTAGCCAGTCTATAGGGAATGTAGCAGAAGATACAGTCAGAAAGTGTAAGGCCAGCGACGGAGCAGGTGGTCGAGGAGATGAAGGAGGCGGCAACACAGTGCACTGCTAAATTTGTAGTAGTCCAAGTGGTGCTAGGAGGTCTTTGTGACAAGATCTCTGTGCCAGTTGAGTGAGTCAAGGATGAGTCACCATGTTTGTGTTGGGGGCCTGTTGGGAACGGGTCCCCTAAGGTCAATCTTGTGGTTAAAAGCCCAAGTTTTTCGGCAGAAATCTTGAATTTTGTATAAAGGAATTTAAAAGTCTCTGCATTTTGTGGTCATGGAGTGCGAAGATATCAAGAGACAAAAGGGGTTTCCGCCCTTAGTTTAGATAAGTTGTTTCGGCTTGATGAGATCTGCCCATGGTCCACGGGCCATGGGAATGTTTAAAATGAGGTCTTAAAGGAGTCTAAGATAGTTCATAGTTGACAGTTGACAGTTCATAGGAGGAGTCATTGATGAGTCTTTGAAGAGCTAAGAGCGAGAGTCTTAGCATAGGAAAGAGGCTCTATAGGTGAGTGCGTAGACTCAATTAGAGTCTATACCAGAAATCTAGATCATCAATAAAGAGAAGTATTATGAAATTACTGTGTATATTACTTCTGTCAATTGCATGTGATTATGTTATGTTAAGCATTGGTTTTATGTTTTATTCTTAATTTGATGCGCAAATCTATATGTTTTCCTCTATTATATGAATGCAAGTAGAGATATATGTTTACACAAAGATAATCGTAATTGCATGGTAGAGCTGGAAAACACTTAAGATAATTTGGGAAACTATATAGCAAAGTAGTTATAGAGGCACGTAAGTGCTTGAATCGCTTGTTAGGGTTACATGAAGGATGATTGCAGACCTTCACGGGGGTTTTGAAAGACTAATAAAGAAGTACATCGATAAGCCCTAAAGGCTTATCGATCTGTGCGAAGGCATATGTTGGAAGCGAGATCCCCCAAGGACAGTTTTGGGGCTAAAAGCCATGTTTTGGTCAAATTTTATAATAAACTTGTAAATACTCCACATTTTGTGGTTGCAGACCACGAAGGTGTCATGAGTCATAAAAGGTTGTTCGCCCTTAGTTTTGTAAAGTTAATTTAGCTATAAAAGGTCTACCCATGGTTTGTGGACCATCGGATTATATAAAAAGAGCTAAGCTCTAAGTAGTTAGAATAATCAATATCATGTAAGAGAGTCATAGCTGTGAAGTAAGACGTCTAAGTTTTGGGGCATAGTGTAGGTAGAGGCTCTGCAACTGAGTGTGTAGAGGCCTAGTGTGGAAGTCTGCAGCTGACTGTGCAGTCCCCTGTAGTTGTTTAAACATGGTGGATAGAATCTGTAATCGCTTGAAGATATCAATAAAGAGAAGTATTTTGCAATTTCTGAGTTTTTGTTCTAATTAATGCATCTTGTCATTTTATGTATGAATTTCCTTTTTAATTCTTATATGATGCACGAATGAATGCACTTACATTGGATAACTGAATGCAATTAAGGATATCTATTTACGTAGTACTAACTGTGATTATCTAATAATATAAGTGAGACACTTAGACTAGTTGGGAATCTGCCAATACGCTGCCATCGCAGTGCGAAAGTACTTAAGCCTCAGGTTAGGGCTGTGCGAAGGTCAATTGTACCTTTTCATGGAGGCATTGAAGGGCGGAATAGAGGGTTTGTCTGGAAAGCCCTAGAGTGAAGCGACCCGTGCGAAGGAATAGGAGGAATAAATCGACATCAAAACCATCTTAGGGTGTGGAAACTTGGTTCCAACATCCCCCCATACTGGTTCGGGTGAGACTTCGGTCTGCGCTTTGCGGGCTGATGCCAAAAGGGCCATTAGAGTAGGGATTTGTTTGGCTAATTAACGTTGAACCTAGGTCAGGCCCCCACAAGCCAAAAAATGGGTCCATTGCCACGACCCAGAATCTGCATAAGAGATGTGTGATGTGGTATCATTGGAATCCAACTAAGAAAGAGATTGAAGACCGGTTGGATAAAAAGATGCACGAATTTGTGGGGCAGGAGAACAAAAACCTGTGACTAACAAAGGAACAATGGTTAGACAGATATGTATATACAGAGATCTAAGAAATATTTTTTTGCTCCTTTCCAATTGAGCTATATGAGTGGATCGCAAAGCTAGCAGATAACCAAGGAACGTGGAAACTTGACGGTCCTATTGTTTGGACCCCGAAGCTAGTAAAAGAATTGGAACCATCTCGGGACAACGTCCTCCACGCTGTCGATCATTGGCTCGATCACGTGATAGGGTGATTTGTGACTGAATTCGCGGTCGACACCTTAGTCAGCTATAGCGAGGTATACCGATGATTTTTCAAAGGACCATGAGATAAGTACGTGAAATCTTTGAATACTTGGATTAAAATGTTGTTGTGCGAAAAATGGGTTATGTAGCTACCTTGATGTTTGGAACTACGTGGAGTGGAAAGAATTACATGAACAAAAAAGGGTCCTAAATATAGTCCATTGATTTCACCTCCGCGAGGCGATGAAGAAGGGATAGCGCATGTTTCTTTGCAAAGTGCTATTTAGTTAATAAGACAAGGATTCCCACCAATACCACCTTGTTATAGACATTTTTGGGCACTTCAACCCCAATCATAAATGTCCATAAATTGAGGGCTCCTAAGTCCCTGAAAGTGTTGCTCCATTGCCTAAAGGAATAGGGTCAGCTGATTACATCATCTCCCAGAAGTTCTCCACTAAAAACTGCTCATAAATGGTCAAAACTGGACCATACTAAAAATCTAGTGTAGAGGGTGTGATGCATATCACCTTCCCAGTGTACAAGGTGCTATGCATACTGAATTGCTCCTCTGTAGGGTGCGATGGTCGGGAATGGACAAATGGCAGGGACAAAAAGCGAGGTGGAAGATCATGCAATCTTCCAGAAGCTTCCCCTCTAACACTTGCCTCACTTTTTTCGACCAAGGATGACTAAGAGATCATCATTCTCCAGGTGGAAGTAGGAACTATTAGAGAGTGGACACTAATCAAGACTCCAGAAGATGACTCACCTCCCTATAATCATCTATATATGGATCCCTCATCACAGAGATCCAGAGGCTAGAATTTTGTATCTTATAGAGAAGTGTTGTTGGTTTTCTAGTGTGCATTCAGAGTGTTGGGTGATCTAAGCTTTACCTGAGGTCAAGAAGGGCTTTCTAGCTGGAGGATGATGCTGGGTCAGAACATTTGGTTGTAATCCTCTTGCTACTTTTCATCTTAATAAAGCTATTCAAGTTTTCCTCCATATTCTTTATGTTTACTTATATATGCATTTGTATGGTTAACACACA
>APFE030366373.1:3917-34289 GCA_000404065.3 Pinus taeda | reverse complement strand
GCACAATCCGGTGTCATCAACCTCTGATGATCATGTTGAATGCACACCATCAACCAGTGAAAGTGAAGCACATGGACAGAAAAGGAATCCCATATTTCCTTGTAAGTTGTGTGAAGGAAATCACACCATCCACCGTTGTCCCTTCCTGGACGAGGCTAAAAGAGTTTTGGATGACCGTCTTGCTTCACAGCTACGGCTCCCTCCTGAATATAAAAAACTCTTGCCAAGTCCCCCACTGGTTGAAAATCCGGCTGGCCCATCATTGTGGTCGGCCGAAGCGTCTATCATTGAAAATGAACCCTCTGAATCCATACCAGATGAAAGTCAAAAGGTCGAGATGGTAGTTGACTTGGTCTTGCCTTCAGAGTGCTCATCTTCAAATGATACCGTCAGTGAAGAGAAAGAGAACGACACCGTTCAAATTCTTTTCATCAACACAGACTCCGATGATCTTGGGGGAAGTCCACCTATTCCTTTATCGCAGGAATGAAGTTCATCAGAGTCATATTCGGCCATCTATTCGGTCCCACCACCAAGCAACCTAGTCATTTCCTTCGACTGGAATCTACTAGGCAGACCCCGCTTACTAACTAGTGTACCATTCAAAATCATTGTACAAGCTTACATAATGGCTATGGCTGGTACCATCATCGATGAAGGGGCTTCAGTGAGTATCCTTTCCTCAACTACTTGGAAAGCGCCATGTTTGCCATCGCTTTTACTTGAAATGAGAAATCTGACAGGTTTTGCAAAGGAACCAGTCAACCTTTCGGGATCCTTCCAAATGTGCCCATTACTTTGAGAAGGAAAACCATTCACATGAACATGATGGTAGTTCAAGGACCCTTGGATTATAATCTACTCCTTGGACGCGACTATATTTATTGCATGGGAGCCATCGTCTACTCACTCTTTAGAGTAATGTGTTTTCCGCACGAAAGCAGAATGGTCAAGCTCATAGACCAAATGTCATTCCCCGGTTCACACATCACAAATAGTCAAATGCCATCCCTAAATGGTCTTTTCATGCAAGGAATGTCTCATCGATCCCTAGTCCATCCACCTGATGAGCGCGAGTGGTTCAGGAGGATGTGACTGAAACCCACGGGGCATGCACCCTGGTCTGTTTCGGCAAGAAAACCTTGGGAATAGAGTATGTTTCCATGGGGGATATATGACTAGTCTGACACACTCGTCCTCACAGGAAAATGGGATTGGGCTGGAATAAGATACCTTCGTTAAAGTTATGTTAGTGGAATGCATCTGTGCCCCTCACCTTTGTCTATTTCGGTAGACATCGCCAAGGAAGCATTTTATCTGCTACGCGGATAGAATTTTCATGGTAACCTGGGAATTTTTCGTTATACCTGGGGGCATGCAAACCTTTCCGCATGCAAGCAAAGAGCAGCTATTTATTTTTTAAATTTGTAGGACCTCTAACCCTTTAAACCCGTAAGGCTAGTCATTTCCTAGCTTGCATAAAGAAAGGATTCGGGGCAAAGCTTTAAAGATGTAATCCCCTTCAAAATAGCATCTTGAATGAGACATCCTTATCATACGACTGGCAAGTAGTGTTATCGTAGGGTTCAAGCTCGTTAAAAAATAAACCCCCCACGAGCAGTTTTAGCGCATAGTTCAAGCTCGTTAAAAAATAAACATAATTCATGAGCAAATTTTTCCCCCAGCATTTAAGCTCATTAAAAAATGAACCGCTAAATAACCATTGTGAATGCCTTATCGCCATATTTGAGCCTTGGTCGTGTTCTCATCGTCACCTCCACTCTGTTTTTAGTCGGTCATTCACCCCCATATGATTGTTTACCCCTTCGAGGAACATATGCGAAGAGTGATTCTATTAGCCATCCTTGTGACATTGCCGTGATTGGAAAATTCCAAATCTTACCTGGAATCAGCTACTACCTGAAACCATCACTCGTTCCTTGAAAACAAGTTTTCTTTAAGCTCTTTTCAACTGACTCGTAAAATATGAAAATATTTTCGACTGATTGGCTTCTCCGGCTCGTTAAAGTCATCGGAAATGCTATCCCTCCTCTAGATTTTAATCTTTTTGGACCTCAGGGATTATTACACAAAAAGATCGAGCGCTTGTCTTGTTCGGCTCGTTAAAACTATCGAAAACTCATCCCTTTTGTATTATTTTACGCTTTTTCAGACTTAAGGGATTACATGACGAAAAAGAATCATTGGAGTCTCCTTTCCATTCCTTTCAGACTCACTAAAAGTGAAAGGGACCGAGTTATCTTTGTCGTTAAACTCGTTAAAACTAAATAGCGACAAACTCGTCCAAATGGACGAGAACTAGTTTCACTGTCGCTAGGCTTGTTAAAATATAGTGATAGGTTCGCCCGAAGGGTAGATTATAGGACAAGAATATGTTATCCTCCTCAAGCTTGACAAAAATAAAGAGGTACTGGTCAGCAATGACTGGGGAAATTGGGAAGAAAACTTGGAAAAGCTTTATTTGTAGCAAGTTGCTCTTGAACATGACACTTTCCTTCCGCATCCATGCCGGGCTGGGTTGTTCCGTTCACTGGTCATCACCATTGGTCCATCACACCATCCATATTTGGGGTTAACGCTACCAATCCATTGTCAGTGTCACCGATATGTTCAAGAGAAGTCATTCAGACAATTCGCCTGTGTCTCACCCACTGCAATACACTCATGCTCCATTCCTTCATGACCGCCACCCTGAACCCTATATCTTCAGATTGTTTTCACCTCCAAAATCATTTGTTTCGTTCTGTGTCATTGATGTGGGATTCATTAAGGCCCTCCTGTAACGGGTTGCTTCTTGTCGACATCAGCTTATTATGCAAGAAGTTGACTTAGGAACAACCCTTTTAGTACTTTGAAGCTTGCATGCCTCAATGGCAAGTTTCTCACTTTCGGCGACAGGTTTATGTCAATGGCCTTCGACCGAGAGATTTTACGTGGTGTTCGACAACAAGTCCTTTTTCACACCACGTGAATTGTACTGTAGTACCTTGAGGTTCATTGTCATTATTGGTGATTCCTCTCACGCCTATTAACGGCTTACATCATTGGCTGGTAACCAGGCAATGTCTTTCCATGTTTGACTCCAGAACATTTTTCACATGGATCGACTTGTACTCCGATTGAAGATTGAACAAATTTTGAAGACCCCGGATCTAGTTTCATCCATCCGGGCTACGATATATTCAGGAATATAAAGACATCAAGTGTACATCACTGCTAAACAGATGATCATCCAAATCAAAGGATGATGAGTCCAAATCATTAGTCTGCCACACAGACGATTGTCTATCCTATGTACATGAAAATGAATTTATAAAGTTGAGCATGGGAATGCCCGCCTCATCTAGATCATGAAAAAAAGTTGTCAAAATAATGTATTGTATTGTATCTTATTACAGGTCGCCTCCCAGCTCGAAAAAACTTCGGATCCTCATAGTAAAGCATTTCACCCGACATAAAAAAGATTAACGACCTCATGCTTTAGGGGGCAACTGTTATAGACGTTTTTGGGCACTTCAAGCCCAATCATAAATGTCCATAAATTGAGTGCTCCTAAGTCCCTAAAAGTGTTGCTCCACTACCTAAAGGAACAAGGTTAGCTGATTACATCATCTCCCAGAAGTTCTCCACTAAAAACTGCTCATAAATGGTCAAAACTGGACCATACTGAAAACCCAGTGCAGAGGGTGCGATGCATATCAGCTTCCCAGTGTACAAGGTGTGATGCATACTAAATTTCTCCTCTGTAGGGTGTGATGGTCGGGAATGGACAAATGGCAGGGAAAAATTGCGAGGTGGAAGATCATGGAATCTTCCAGAAGCTTCCCCTCTGACACTTGCCTCTCTGTTTTCGACCAGGGATGAGTAAGAGATCATCATTCTCCAAGTGGAATCAGGAACTATCAGAGAGAAGACACTAATCAAGACCCCAGAAGATGACTCACCTCCCTACAATCATCTATATATGGATCCCTCATCACAGAGATCCAGAGGCTGGAATTTTGTATCTTATAGAGAAGTGTTGTTGGTATTCTGGTGTACATTCACAGTGTTGGGTGATCTAGCTTTGCTTGAGGTGAAGAAGGGCTTCTTAGCTGGAGGATGATGCTGGGTCAGAGCACATGGTTGTAATCTTCTTGCTACTTTTCATCTGAATAAAGCTATTCTTGTTTCTTTCCATATTCTTGTGTACTTGTTTATATATGCTTGTATATGGTTAATGCACATCTGATCCTGTATTATTTATGAATTTAGATCCTTGTTTTTTGCATAGTAGTATGTTTCTGTGATTCCATATGTCCTTTTGAAGCTGAGCAAACAAAGAGGGAGCGGTAAAACTCTATCAAGAAGGAGAGGTAATCGAGCGCAAGACTCAGGTTGGCCCTCTTGGTTCTCCTCTCATCTATTTTCATAAAAGGAATCAATAGTAGACTTTGATTGTTTGTTTCTAAGATAGCCACCCATATTAGTGGGAATAGCAGCATCGGAGTGGACATTATTCCCGTGTAACACTATGATATCCCACATCACATCTAAGAATCTTCGACACATCCGACTCAACTATTCATGGGTAAGTGGCCTCAAGTTGTCTTTTTCAACATTTTTGTTGCTTTTTTGTGTATTCGCTTATGTGAGTGTTGTTTTCTTGATTTCTTTGAACCCTTATCATTTACATGTATAATAGATTTTCCTAGACCTGTTTCAATTTTCGTTGCTATCTCAATGTTGTCACATGCACGAAACTATTTTGCACGAACGGTCGTTGAATCGGTGAATCGCTTCATCCATATGCATGTTGATCTGTTTGCTGAATCTTTCATTCATGTTTTGCATGCACTGTCAATCACTTCTTCTTCTTCCACTTAGTGTCACCATGCATCCACTGTCTTATTTGCTTTCAGTTTCTTGTTGACAAGCTGGGCGAACCTTGGGCCGTACTTTGCCTCACTGAGACCTCATTGTGAAATCCGGGGTAGGAAGGCTCTACCTTCCTCTCTAGAAATGCACATTTTTGGCCAGTACTAGCCACCTAGACTGTTTTTTGCATTTCTCGTGGATAGTGACTACTGGCCCCAGAAATTGCACAATTCAGTCCCTGGGCCTACAGTCCTTCCTAGCTAGAATTGCACATTGCGCAATCCCAACAGCTAACATCCAATCTAGATTGCACATTGCGAAGATCTAGTAGCTAGTCCTACCTCCCAGATAGTCCAGACCACCTTTTGTGTAGTTTTGGTAACTAGTCACCTAGCCTCCCAAAAGAAATTGTGCAATATTGCTCATTAGTTTGCCAAGTATGTGTTGTGTCATTCCCCAGAATTTGCTTTGTTTTCGCTGATAGATTCCTTGCCATACATGTTTCTTGTCTCCAGATCTTTTAGGTGTTCATCTATCTCAATGGCTTGCAAGAGAACAAGATCTCAGGACATTGATGGAAATGCAAATGGAGCATTAGCTAAGCAAATTTCCTCTAGTTTGTCGATCTATGAACATACAAAGTTGTATCTAGACAAGGACATCAAACTGAGGTGGCAAGAAGTCAATGAAACATTTGCAAGCACTTCTAGAGAACACCTCGAAGACTGTTAATGTACATGAACATTCACAAGTCGAGCTTATACTGCATTTCATGCAGATATCCTGTGTTCCCATGCGCGGACATGATACACTGGATCGTCTCTCACACTTATCTCGACATAATGACCTTGAGCAGTGTCAATGGGATGAAGCTTGTGACCTTCTGGGAATAGGATTATGATGGGATGTATCAGATGTCAAAGCCTGTGACTGTCATGGAGACTCCATCTAGCTTACCCAATAACAGTGCTAACTCCAGAGACATTCTGAAGGATTGGGTAAAGGAGCCAACTTATTTCAGGATGACACCCAAACAGGTCTACAAGGCAAAGATATTGAGGAAGCTGTACCAATACTTGATCATATTTTCTTTTTGAATGTCTAGCCAACCAAGAACGAAAACCTTCCCACAAAGTTGGGTGGTTTCATTGGACCAAGTGGCTAGAGAAGGAAAACCATGTAACTGGTCTAATATATTGGCTCATCAACTGAAGGAGAAAGTCATGAAGGCTCAACAGTCACCTGGAGGCATATATGCAGAGATTTACATGTTCGTCTACATTCGAGATGTAGTCTGTGCTCGACATGAGTTTCCGGGATTGGAGTGGCCATGGTCATTGGTGGAGACTGCTGTGAACGCATATCTCAAGTTGTTTTCTGAATGTAGCTTGAAAGGAGTAATCACGTGGCTGTCCAATCATTTTGTCATCCCTTTGTACAAGATTATATTCAAACAAGATCCACCCTGCATGTCAAAGGAAGCAATGGAGGCATTGATAGGTATTTCAAATTGGTATGCCTCACTGTCCGACACTTTCATCCAAATGTTTAGTGTGGAGAAGCCTCCACATGTTCTGCCAAAGTTTTCCTTGGACGTACTTGTCATGCAGGAAGTAGCTTATCACATATCAGTAGGATTGACAACTAGATTGCAATGGAAGAAGAAGGCACCTTGGCCCACTTTTCCATTGTAGATTGGGTTATATGAGATACAGAGTATCAAGAAAGTGGATGTCGAAGCAGAAGTGATAAATAAATACTCATTCAACCTCTGAAGATACAATCGTATGACCCACATTACATTATGAAGTATCCCTACATGAGAGTCCAGTTTAACTGGATCTACGGGGTGTTTCATTGGGCCGATGAGGACCCATAGAGATATTGCTACAGTTTCTCCAGACCCAATGAACCGATCGGATTGGCTATGGAGTGGTTAGTGAAGAAACATCACAGAGAGAACCAGTAGTGGCAACAAAGCCAAGCATACCAATGCACAACAAAGGGAAGAGGAAGATTGTTGATCGCATGGAGGAGGATAAATGCTGCAAGTTTCAAGCATATCCACTTGTAGAGAAAGAAGCTATGGCTATAGAGGAAAAGAGGCAGTAGCAAGACAAGTGCATCCTGCAAAGGCAGAATGATAAGAAGAGAATGGAAGAAGCAGAGAAGGAGTTGCATTAGCTGAGAGAGCAACTCTGAAAGGAACAAGAGCTGCACAAATAGGAGAGGGAAGCACAAAAGCGACAGATACAATAGGGGGTGCATCATGTGAAAATAGACGAAGTAGTGCCTGTTCAACTAGTTGATTCATCTGAATAGCTAGCATTAGGTGAACAATGTGAACCATCGTAGGGACAACACTTTTCTCATGAGATAGAACATGCACTTCAATAATTGGATTCAGACATGGAGCAACAGTAGTTGGAACAGGACACTGACCTCATGCCTCACCACAAAGAGGTCAATTCACCCACTTGACGCATCTAGAAGAGGAGCAAGTCTCGGATGACCAAGGATGCACTAAGATCCTTGGTGATCAGCCAGAAGAAGAGATGCACAACATCTCATTTGATGAATCCCGACATAGAGTTGTGTAGTCTCACAGAGTGTCAACTGCGGAGGGTCAAACATCTCCCGTGCAAGTTGAAGAATAAGTGATTGTGACTGATGTGCGCAAGCATCTAGCTACTTTGGCCGATGCAACTAGAGTGTATACTGAAGCCACTAGCTCAAGTGTTTGTTTTCTTACAACTCAGAATGAGCAAATGGCGAAGGAACTATAGGTGGCCATGCTAGGAGGAGACGTGGTGACAATATCCACCTGAGCTGAAATGAAGAAGGAAATACTAAATGAAGTATTGTCCCTTGAAATAGTTATGCAAGCACTGTACTCCAAGTTTGGTATCATGCACAAGGTGGTCATCCATCTCAAAAGATGGCAACAGTGATGTGCTAGGAGAGCATGCATCTTGACGAACATACATGCTGTTGTTGATGACATGCAAACATTGACGATGAAGTACAAGGGAGCTCCACTTCACTTGCCAAAGATGATGAGGCCAAACGCAGTCAAGCTGAAAGCACATATCTGGAACTATGAGGATCTACTGCAACTCATCACGAGTATACAGGCTTCCCATGCATGAGTATTCAAGAGAATGGATTTTGTGGTACGCACACATGCGATCCCATCAATTGGAATTCTCAACCAGGTGAAGACAAAGAAGCAGGTCTGGGTAGAGCTTGACTCCTACTTAAATGAGTTGACGCACATCGCCACCAGCCCAGACTTTCCTATCAATGTAGACATCATGCACAAGTATGTTTCTAGTCCGAACACATTAAATATAGTGATGTGCATGCTTTTAGACAAGTTGGATAGAGGAGCCCGAGCAGTGTACCCAGATTCTACTGAGGCGAAGGTCAAGTTTCAGATGGATCTCACTGTGGAACACACAAACACTATCCTGGACTAGAGAGCTTGGCATCAATATGTTACTATTGATCTGCATGAGGATATTGAGTGGTTAGACTTCTATAGTTGTCTAAGTTAGAGTGATGTGTAGTTTGGCTTGCTCAATCCATTGTGTTCACATGGGTACATTTGCATTGTAATGTTGAGTCATGTCAAGTGTAAGTCAAGTGTCAATAGTGAATGTAATAGTCATAGAGTCGGTGAAGAGTCATAAGGGTAGTTGAATAGTCACAAAGGGGAATGTCAAGGGTCACCCCACCCTTTTCTATAAATATTCCCACATAAATCATTGTAGAGGGTTTTGGTTAGCCACGATTATGATAAGACTATCTTGGAGAAAGCTTGGACAATATTGTAATGTGCCTTGGCTTCTTCACTGCACAGAGCTAGTTCATCTATTTGGAGGAGCACGCAGATGTGGCTATAACACTTCACTGTTGGGGCTACCAAGTTTACATGGATGTATTGTATGATTGGGACTTACACTTATTTATATAATAAGAGCCAACACATTTTCATGCATATGTTGCTTTTGTAGTTGGACTGCTTTGGTTGCTTAGCAATATATGTTGTTTAATTTACGTATTTTTGTATAAACTGCTTCATATGCAATTATATGAATCTTGTTGCAGATGTGTTGTTGGTTTAGCCATCACTTTTGATTGCTGACTGATCTACTTTCCAGCTTGTGATGCATCTTCACTCGTGTGTTCCCTTCTCAACTGAGTACTACTACAGGTTGCTAAGGAGTGCACTCATCTCACCCCCATGTGTTAGAACCTCTCATTCACCTTCCTTGACTCACTACAGTGGTGACACATTTGCTACTGATAGAGTTATCTTACTTGCTTTTGTGCGACATGGCGGTCAAGGCATTACCTTATGACCCACTGCTGGGACTCCTACATGAAATGGTCTCAGGTGTAATTGGGACTTCTCACCGGGGAGATCCCCTTGACATGTTGGCGGGTCCAACACCATCAACATTTTGGTGCTAGAAGGAGGGCCAGATGAAAAGATGTGTCCTCTCATCCAGTTTTGAACCTTTGCGTACCTTTCATGGATTCTTGTACTCTTCTCCCCCCATGGTGCTTTTTGAATCGTGAAGATGTCTCCATCACGAGGGAGCTTTTCGATTTCTTTTCCACTTTCACATATGATGGTGAAAGAAAATTGGCATGGCCTGAGTACTTACATGCCTTTCTTTCCATGCTTGATGAGGAAGATGGGTGTTCTGACAAATAGGCCAGCTTGCTACTTGTACAGACACTTCGTGAATCTCCACGTCAATGGTTGCTTAGCCTACTGGATAACAACGTGCACCCACTTGAGCACTTTTGTGATCTCATTGAAGACACTTTCTATCATTTTGATCCAAATCATCTTGACTAGAAGTTGTTACAACAATGGAAGGCTCCGCCTGAATGGTTATTGATTTTTGGTAGTTCTTTTGTGACTTGCAGTTTCAAGCTCCAAGGAGCCTGATGAAATTTTCTTATCTTTGGGACTGATTCAAGTATTGCCTTAAGAAATCTGCCCATCCCAAGAAGAAGCTTGAGATCAAGCCTCACTCAACATTCTTCATTGATGGAGTTGTGCAATCTCATATGGATGTGGTCACTATCTCCACTGACTGTCCATCTTCCTCTCATTTAACATCTCCACCACCGCCTAGTGATGTTGAAGATCATGCTCATAAACCTGTTCTTCTTTCACTTCCCCCAACATCACTTCACTCAATTTTCGTGCAGATTTGGTTGTGAGTCCTTTGAGTTCTCCTATAAATTTTTTTCTATGACCTTCGTCTTCGCACTCGGGTGTTCCTCCAGATGATATTATCTTGTGTTCGTCCATTCTGGACTCTTCACTTGTTGTGAATGAGGAACAATCCATTGATGGAGTTGGTGTTGTGCAACCAACATGTGTTGTCATTCATGAAGAGTATGAGTGGGAGCCTGAGCATCAACACTCGGCAAAGGATGACTCCCTTCTGTTTGAGCCCCCTCCATTTTTTCCTAACTTCTTTGATGAACCTGCCATCCATGATTTTGCATGTGTCTTCATCCGCAGATGCACTCATTATTGATCACTTTCATGAATCACTGGATGTTGGCCCATCATTTGACAATGGAGAGGACAAGCTATTCGTTGAAAACCCACTTGATCTTTCATTTGCCTTTTTTGGAAACACAGAGGATGAGTTTGTTCGCTTTTCATCTATCCCTCTATTTGATTCATATGATCACGAGGATGTCGATGAAATCATTGATCTTTGTGATCGTGGAAGTTGTGATCCGTTTTCTTCCATATTTGATCATGATCATGAATCTATCCGAGTTGATATTTCGAAGCCATTTATTTATGATGATATACCTGATGACAAAATTGAAACACCCAAGACTGTCAAGACACTTTAGCCCAAGATGATGATTATGTCAGGTCCTCGCTCTCTTGGGGTTAGTCTCACTTCTGATCATGAAACTGTTCAATAACCTAGGGCTCCTCATCACTCATCTGTATGCATTGAAGATCCATCTTACACACAGATCACACTTCCTCCACTCGAACTGCACGATCCCATCACTCATTCATTGGAGGAATCTTACATTGCAAGCACTTGTGTACGATGCAAGTTATATTGTTTGTTTCGTTTGCTTGCATGTCTCAGTCAAGACTGTTATTGTGCTTCAAAGTTGCATGCATTGTCACACAACACCATGATAAGACCATAGACTGATCGTTATGCAAATGCACTCACTTATGTCCTATGGACACTGTCAAGCACGAAGTGTGGTTGTCTTCATTGTTATATATTTCTTACTTGTTGGTTTGCACAACTGGGTTGCTCGCGGACCAAGCCTTAATCAACATGGGTCTACCAATGTGCTGGTGGATGCATTGGAAATATCACTTCACATGATCAGACCCATGCATCATTAGTGTAGGAGTAGGAGTAGTGTTTTCTTTCAATCAATTTGCTTGCATGCTTGTTTGCTTATTCGCTTTGTTTTATTTTTTGTTTGCTTGCTTGTTTACTTACTTTATTTTCTTTCACTTTTGCTTCTACTTTTACTTTTCTTTGTTGTTTGTTAGTTTTCTTGTTTTGTATAGTTCTCTTGTTTCATTCATAGGTTATTTTTGCATGAAACCATGTATGACTCTTCGAACGAGCAGGGTGAAGTACGAGAGGGCTTGTACATCTATCACTACTTGGTTATCTGTCATCTTGCCTCTATATGAATAGATTGTTACTTTTAGTCCATGATACATCGAAGGAAAATACATACTGTTCGAAGTGAACCTTGTTCAAAACACAATTCTTGTGCACTAATTAGTGTCAACTTCTCTAGTCGGTTGTTTTTGGGGTTAACCATTATCAACTCAGTCAAGTAGAGTAAGGTGAGGGGGAAAACCTTAACAGGCACATCAAGGATACATAAACTACTTGTCTACTAGAACGACCTCTTCTGCTCTCAATAAGTCGGGATCCCTCTTCTGCCTCTGAAATGAATAAGTGCTATGCATAGTTGAAAAAATAAAAAATGAAAAAAATAAAAAAGTCAAAAAAATTCAAAATGAAAAATGAATAAGGTGAAAGGAGAGAAATGCTTCCTCCATAGGGAGGGGATGCAAGTAACTCTACAAGGGTACTGACCAAGCTCACTCGTAGTGGACCAATGCTTGTGTTCCTGTGACTACACCAGGGTACTGTCCAGGCTTGCTGGCAGTGGAGCAATACTAGAGATTAAAATAAGACTCTAACAACTATACTACTTGTGCATCAATATGCCTCTCAACCCCAATCGAAACAACTATGTTTCCTTGGATTGGAATGTGTGTCAAGAGACCAAGAGTTTGGCAGATGCTACATCTTAAAATCAAGCTAGTGTGAAGCCAAGACGAGCTGAGAATTGAACAATAATTCTGGAGGTGTTACTTGTTTTTCATGATTAAGGTCCATTCAAAGAGCTGGAGTTCTACCAGTGCATTGTCAAGTATTATAACAACTACAACTACCCTCCAAAATTTTTCCATAACCCGTTTTGGAGCCTCCCTACCAACCTTTCACAACACCTTGTCTTGCTTCATCAAGTACACAAGCTTCAGTGTTTTTCATGCACAAAGGCAACTGTCGAGCACAACTTGATGCATTCTGCTCGTAGGTTATTCACCTAGACTTGGTCCAGCTACAAGCTGAATAACTTCCCCAATAAATTTGTGCATTTTTGGAGGGAAACCATCCTTCCCTTAAGAAATTCCGCAATTCTGTCTGGCAGTCTGTTGGGCTCCAGAATTGCGCAATTCTTCTAGCCAACACCCCCAGTAGAAAATTGCACAAATTTCCCCAATAGGGATGCTCAACACAGAATTTGTGCAAATTTTGGTAGCATTCAGCTGCTTTGCCTAGAAATTGTGTAAACCTCCTCAGTACTTAGCCCAAATCCTAGCTAGAAATGCACATTTTTCTCAAGCAGTTGAACAGCTGCATGCATGAGCAGTCTAGTTGACCAGTTCCACCCGGGACCAAGGAAACTTGACTTGCATGCATGCATGAATTATTCTTCCCGGAATAGAAAAAGGCAACATGCAAAGGCATCCAATGATTCAAGGAGCTATTTTTAGTAGCCAGAGGTTACATGAAAAGTTGTTTTAGAAGTTTCCCTGCAAGTGTCACTTTTTCCTATATTTATGGTATGCGTGTCATGAGCCCAAACTTATTTATTCGACACATCAGAGCTCATTATTTCACATCAATCTTGGAGATCTGACATCCCACAACACATCTAAGACTCTTTGACTCATCCAACTCAACTATTCATGGGTAAGTGGCCTCTCTTATCTTTTTCAACATTTCTGTCGCTTTTTGTGTATTCACTTGTGTGAGTGTTGTTTGCTTGATTTTTTTGAATGCTCGTTATTTTTTACATGTATAATAGTCTTTCCTAGCTCTGTTTCAGTTTTCATTGCTATCTCACTGCTGTCACATGCATGAAACTATTTTACACGAACGTTCACCGAATTGGCAAATCACTTCACCCTCATGCATGTTGATCTGTCTACTAAATATTTCATTCATGTTTTGCATGCACTTTCAATCACTTAGGTTTTCACTTAGTGTCACAATGCATCCATTGCCTTATTTTCTTTTATTTTCCTATCAGCGAGTCGGGCCAACCTTGGCTCAGACTCTGCTTCACTGAGACTACGTTGCACAATTTGGGGAAGGAATAATCTTCCTTCCTCTCTAGAAATGTGCATTTTTTCCTATCACTTTCCACCAGGACTATTTTGCGCATTTCTGATGGATAGTGACTGCTAGCCTAGGAAATTGCACAATTCAGTCCCTGGGCCTACAATCCTTCCCTGCTGGAATTGCACATTGCGCAATCCCAGCAACTAGTAGCTAGTCTGGATTGCACCTTCCACAGATCCAATAGCCAATCCTACCTCTTAGACAATCCATACTACCTTTTGCATAGTTCTAGCAGTGAGTTACCCAGCCTCCCAGAAGAAATTATGCAATCTTTCTCATCAAATACCCAGGTATGTGCTGTGTCATTCCCCAGAATTTGCTTTGTTTTCACTGAAAAATTTCTTTCCATGCATGTTGCTTGTCTCCAGATCTTTTAGGTATTCATCTGTCTCAATGGCTTCCAAGAGAATGAGATCTCAGGACATTGATGGAAATACAACTGGAGTAGTAGTTGAGCAAATGTCCTCTAGTATGTCGATCTATGAAGATACAAATTTGTATCTAGACAAGGACATCAAACTGAAGTGGCAAGAAGTTAATGAAACATTTGTAGGCACTTTTCAGTAACACCTCAAAGACCATCATGTGTATGTGAACATTCACAAGTCCAGCTTATACAGGATTGCATGCAGATATCTCGTGTTCCCATGCACGGACATGATACACTGGATTGTCTCTCACACTGATCCCAAGACAATGACCTTGAGTAGTTTCATTGGGATGAAGCTTGTGACCTTTTGGGAATAGGATTATGATATGTATATGATGTCAAAGCCTGTGACTATCATGGAGACTCCATTCAACTTTCCCAACAACACTGCTAACTCCAGAGACATTATGAAGGATTGGGTAAAGGAGCCAACTCATTTCAGGATGACACCCAACCAGGTCTACAAGTCAAATATACTGAGGAAGGTGTACCAATACTTGATCATATTTCTTGTTGATTGTATGGCCAAGCAAGCACAAAAACCTTCCCACAGAGTTGGGTGGTTGCATTGGACCAAGTGGCTAGAGAAGGAAAACCATGTAACTGGTCTGGCATACTTGCTCATCAGCTGAAGGAGAAAGTCACGAAGGCTCAACAGTCACCCAAAGGTATGCATGCATAGATTTACATGTTCGCCTACATATTAGATGCAGTCTATGCCCGACATGCGTTCCCTCACTTAGAGTGGGCATGATCACTAGCAGAGACTACTGTGAACACATAATTCAAGTTGTTGTCTGAATGTAGCTTCAAAGGAGTAATCACGTGGCTATCTGATCATTTTGTTGTCCCTTTGTACAAGATGATATTCGAACAAGATCCACCCTTCACGTCAAAGGAAGAAATGGAGGCATTGATAGGTATTGCAAGTTGGTATGCTCCACCATCTGACACTTTTATCTAAATGTTGATCACAGAGAAGCTTCCGCATGTTTTTACAAAGTTTTCCTTAGGTGTACTTGTCATGCAGGAAGTAGCCTAACACACGGAAGGATTGATAGCTAGACTGCAGCAGAAGAAGAAGGCACCTTGGCCCACTCTTCCATTGTGAATTGGGTTATATGAGATCCAGAGTATCAAGAAAGTGGATGTCAAAGCAGAAGTGATGAAGAAATACCCATTCGACCTCTGAAGCTACAATCCATATGACCCACATTGCATTATGAAGGATCACTGCACGAGAGTTCAGTTCAAATGGATTTATGGGGTGTTCCATTGGGCCGAGGATGACCCATGGACATATTTCTATAGTTTCTCCAAACCCAATGAATTAGTCAGATTCACTATGGAGTGGTTAGCAAAGTAGCATGAAGAAGCATCATGGAGAGCATGAGTAGTAGTAGCATAGCGAAGCATACCAGTGTGTGACAATTGGAAGAGGAAGATTGTCGATAGCATGGAGGAGGAGAAAAGTTGCAATTTTCAAGCAGATCCACTTGTAGAGAAAGCAACTATGGCTATAGAGGAAAAGAGACAGTAGCGCAAAAAGTGAATCGTGTGAAGGTAGAAAGTTAAGAAGAGAATGGAAGAAGCAGAGAATGAGTTGCATGAGCCGAGAGAGAAACTCTGAAAGGAACAAGAGCTAGGAAAACAGGAGAGGGAAGTGTGGTAGTGGCAGATATAGTAGGGGGCACATCATGTGTAAACAGACTAAGAAACACTCGTTCAAGTATTTGATTCATCTAAATAGTTGGCATCAGGTGAACATGGTGAACTATCATAGGGGAAAAACTTTGATAACGAGATAGAACATGCACTTCAATAGTTGGATGTAGACATGGAGCAAGATGAATTGGAATAGGACACGGACCTCATGTCTCGCCACAAAGAGGTTGACTCACCCACTTCAATGTATCTAGAAGAGGAGCAAGTCTCAAATGACCAAGGAGGCATTGAGATCCTTGGTGATCACCCAGAAGAAGAGATGCATAACATCTCATTTGATGAATCCCAACATACAGTTGTGAAGTCTCGTAAAGTGTCAACTTCAGAGGATCAAACATCTCCTATGCAAGTTGAAGAATGAGTGATATTCACTGATGTGTGCAAGCATCCTACTACTTTGACTGAGGCAACCAGAGTGTATGCCAAAGCCACTAGCTCAAGTGTTCATTTTCTTATAGCTGAGAGTGAGAAAATGGCGAAGGAACTACAGGTGGTTAAGAAAGGAGGAGACTTGGTGACAAATTTCGCCCGAGCTGAACTGAAGAAGGCAATACTAGATGAAGTATTGTCCTTTGACATAGTTATGCAAACATTGTACTCCAAGTTTAGTATTGTGCACAAGGAGGTTGTCCATATCAATAGATGGAAATTGAGATGTTCTAGGAGAGCACACATCTTGACGAAATTACATGCTTCTATTGATGACATGCAAACATGGATGATGAAGTACAAAGGAGCCCCACTTCACTTGCCAAAGATGATGAGGCCAAATGTAGTCGAGCTGAAAGCATGTATCTGGAGTCAGATCCAAAACTATGAGGATCTCCCGCAACTCATCACAAGCATACAGGCTTCCCATGGATGAGTATTCAAGAGCATGGATGTTGTGGTATGCAAAAATGAAAACCCATCAATCAGAAATCTCACTCAGGCGAAGACCAAGAAGCAGGTCCAACTAGATCTTGAATCATACTTCGATGAGTTGATTGGCATCGCCACCAGCCCAGACTTGTCTATCAGTGTAGACATCATGCATAAGTATGTTTTTGGTTTGGCCACATTAAAGACAATGATGCGCATGCTTTCAGATGAGTTGGACAGAGGAGCTTGAGCAGTGTACCCAGATGCTATGGAGGCAAAGGTCAAGTTTCAGACAGATGTCACCACAGAACAAATAGAAACTATTAGAGACTACAAAGCTTGGCATTGATATGTTACTATTGATCAGCATGAGGATGTTGAGAAATTGGACTTATATAGTTGTCTAAGTCAGAGTGATGTCTAGTTTGGCTTGCTCAAGCCATTGTATTCACATGGGTACATGTGCATTGTAATGTTGAGTCATGTAAAGTGTAAGTCAAGTGTCAATAGTGAATGTAACACTCATAGAGTAGGTGAAGAGTCATGAGGGTAGTTGAACAACCACAAAGGGGAATGTCAAGGGCCACCCCACCCATCACTATAAATATTCCCTCATAACTCATTATATAGGCTTTTGGTTAGCCAAGCTTCTGACAAGACTATCTTGGAGAAATCTTGGACAATATTGTAATGCACCTTGGCTTCTCCACTGCATGGAGCTAGTTCATCTCTTTGGAGGAGCAAGCAGATGTGACTGTAACACTTCAATGTTGTGGCTACCAGGTTTACATGGATGTATTGTATGATTGGGACTTACACTTCTTTATATAATAAGAGCCAACGCGTTTTCATGAATATGTTGTTATTGTAGTTGGACTACTCTAGTTGCTTAGCAATATATGTTGTTTAACTTATGTATTTGTGTATGAATTGCTTCATATGCAATTATATGAATCTTTTTGCAGATGTGTTGTTGGTGTAACCAACACTTTGGATTGTCAACTGATCTGCTTTCCAACTTGTGATGCATCTTCTCTTGTGTGTTCCCTTCTCAGCTGAGTATTGCTACAGGTTGCTAACGGGTGCACTCATCTCACCCCCCATGTTTTATAGCCTCTCATTCACCTTCCTTGACTCACTGCAGTGGTCACACCTTTTCTACTGACAGAGTTGTCTTACTTTCCTCCGTGTGACATCACAATCAAGGCATTACCTTATGACCCACTGCTGGGACTCCTACACCAAATGGTCTAAGGTCTAATTGGGACTTCTTACCGAAGAGATCCCCTTGACATGTTGGTGGGTCCAACACCATCAACACCACATTAGCATGATACATATATAATTATAATCATATCAATATAACAACATCATATATGACCATACCAAATGTATACCATGACCCCATACATGACAACCATAACCTTCACAACATCATATTTTACCCAAAGAGAGCACAACCTACTATGATACCACCCTGTAACTGCCTCCTCCCACATTTACCCACTATCACCGGTTACTTGAGGTAAACATTAGATGAGGGTAACTATGATAAAACTCAACCTCCTTTATGACCTTAAGGAAATGGATTCAATAACTTAATAACTTACTCACTTCCCTAGGGTGTCACAAGACCTCCAAGAGATACCCAACCTCTCCAGGTGTACAATGCCTGAGCTAACTCTCTTTTTCACAGAACATGATTCTCATTCACTCTCTTAACCAGGCCTACACGCAACTGTAAGCCTCCAATCACTCCCATAGACTTGCTTCCCAGTGATTATGGAATTTTGTAGTCAATTTTGTGCCAACGAACCCAAATTCTAAGCCACATTTTTTGGGATAGGACTGAGGCCTCTGCCCATAACCCATTGAAACTTCCAGAGATGATAAATAACATATAAACAAAGCTTCTAAACTAAAAAAATTTGAACAAGGAGTTGACCTCACCTCTCCTAACTAGGACAAGAATTTCGTTAAACATATTAAGAACATGAGATCTACAGGTCATGAATGCATATCTGAACATAGAGATCTAAAAATTATATGAGGTTTACAAATAAATATTGATTTTGTCTCACGATAGCTACAAAACATCTATTAGGTCATGCATTCATTAACCATACATTCATTAATTATGTAACACCCTCCTCCCAAATTTACCCAAGCTAACTGGCCAACTAGGGTAAACATGTGATGAAGAGTTACTATGATATGATTCAACTCCCCATGTATAGTTAAGGAAGTTTAACTAACAAGATAAGAAAAATATTACCTTCCTTAGGAGCTACAAAACCTTCAGGGGACAACCAACCCTTCAAGGTGCCCAACCCCTGAGACAATTTGATGTTTAGCTAGACTAGACCCCTAGTCACTCCCATAACAAACCTTCCATATGACTGAGACCCTCTAGTCACACCCAAAACAAGGCATTCATGTGAATATGGATTTTTCAGGAAGTTCTTTGCTAGTGACCTCGAATTATGAGCCTTTTTTTAGGGCTAGGACTCAGGCCTCTACCCAGAACTTCATGAAACTTCAAAATTTTAGAAATATCATTGAAACAAGGCTACTAATGTAAAAACTTGAACAAGGACTTGACCCGACCCCTACCAACCATGGCAGGTATTCCATCAAAGATGTCATAAACATGAAATGTGTAAGTCAAAACAACAGATCTAAACATAGAGGTCTCATAATTATCTGATAATTTCCAAGGAGGACTGATGTCTCCTCCCAATAGCTTCATTATTATATATTGTGTCATTCATTCATTAATATTCTATTTACTAACGAAAACATGATGAGAAACATACATCAAGTATGTCATAAAACATGCTTATAACCAAAAAATAACCAGAGATATATCAATGATGAAACAACCATTAAATCCACATCATGAAAAGAACATTTACTCATGAAATACCAAAGTTAAAGGACATTTTATTAACATATGCAAATCCAACCAAGTCAGGGACTTCCACATACCACCCAACCATAGATTAGGCTGAACCAAATCTCTCTTTCAACCAATCACCCTTGTGCCATATTTTAAGCATGAATGTGGGATCTCATGTAATAAACCAATCAAAATGAAACTAGGGCTTCCAGAGGCCAAACCACCTCAACCCTCAACCAGTGATTCCACCTCATGGTCAAAAATCACTAACCATCACCAAATTTGTCTCTGCCTAAGTTTTCTAGGGCTCAAGAGTGTTTGTTCCAACCAAGGGTTCCAAGACTAGTAACTCAACCCATAGTTGTTGTTGGGCTCCAAAACAATTATCCAAATAGGGCTTCCAGGACTAGTAACTCAACCCACCAAGGGCTCCAAAGAATTTTTCTAACCAAGGCTTCCAGGACTAGTATCTCAACCCAAGATGTTATAGGGCTTTCAAAGCGTTTTTCCAACCCAAGCTCCAGGAACTAATAACTCAACCCACAACCAAAGGAACATGTGAACTAACCAGAAAAAAAAAGATGAAACCCAAAACACCATGGCTATCTAGGAAATGGAAAGGCTAGGAAAAATCACTGTCAATCAAGGCAATCCTCCATGCCATGACATATTATAACCAAGAAACCACATGCATATGTCATGCATGCAAAAACTAGCAAGGAAATCATACATCCAACTTGGTACATGCAAGCAAAACCCATTGTAGCTAGTGATCCCGCTGTCCTCTTGCACTTTCCTATTTTTCCTTTGCCTTCTTGCTCCAAATCCCATGTATGCCACACTCCTCTAAGAGTGCTCCAAGAAAAATCTAAGTGTCCAAGAGTATGAGAGAGAGAATAGAAGAGAGGGATCCAAGCTAAAAATTACAAAAGGTTACACTATCCAAAATATTTTTATTGATCCTCATAAGCCTTTTTTATTAATGAAGCCTCTATTTTTTTCATTTTCCATTATTTTCCTTCAGTTCCCTCGTCACATGCAACTTGTGACCTTTCACCTTACTTTTCTCCTATTTTCAATTATTTTCATAAATAAAATGTCAATTAATGCCTCATGCCTTTCCAAAGCCTTTGTTATTTCCTTTTCCAATTTCCATACCCATTAGTTAATTACAATTGATCCCCATAACTATGTTTTTTCCCAACATTCAACTTGGAATACTTGTCCCATGACCTTGTTTTATTATTTTTCCTTTATTAACTTTCTTACATGGATTTTTTACCAAGGTTGTTACAAAACCCCAGCCCTTGGGGGAACACTGTCCTCAATGTTCAATGACACATACAACTAACAAGACCGCTGAAAATCAAAACATACTTCCCATGGAGCTTTATAAATTTTTTCGTTGCAGTATTTACAATGAATAACATGTTTAAAATAAACCATCATGACAACCATATCACTTATTAGAGCTTTATACCATAGCTCATGGTGGTATTTACATCCATACACACACACACACACACACACACACACACACACACACACACACACACACATATATGTCAAAACACCACACCAAATCATATAGAAAAGGACATCTACTGAACCAATGAATAGAGAAGGATACATAGCCCGCATCTGATTAACCATCTCCCATGTAGCTTCATTGAGCCCAAAGTGCTTCCACTACACTTTAACTTACTCGATTGTTCAATTATGAAGAATGAGCATCTTTCTCTGCAAAATGCAATGATGTTCTAGATAGAATTCTCCTTCTGTCTCCATGTGGATATAGACCAGTCAATCACATGATCATTATCTCTAACATACTTCTTACGCAATGACACATGGAAAACATCATGGAATTTCACTATCATAAGTAGTGCAAGTTGGTAGGCTACTAGTCCAATCCTCTCAAGAATCTTGGAAGGTAAACAAAACTGAGGTGCCATCTTGGCACATGATTTGATCCTTAAGGAGATCTTCTTAGGCTTGATGTGCAAGTACACCTATTCCCCAACCTGAAACTCCTTAAACATCCTATTCTGATATGCATAACTCTTTTGTCTATCTTGTTTTGTGTTTAGATTCTTCTTGATTACCTTCATTTCCCATTCCATGTTTTCCCACATATTCAGTCCTATCAATACCCTATTCATTGGATCACTCCAACTGATAGGAGTACTACAACTCTACTGATATAGTGGCTCAAATAAACTCATCCTCAGTGACTCCCAATACCCATAGTTGTAAGCACACTTTAGTAGTGGAAGATATTCTTACCACTTCCACTGCTAATGCATCACATACATCCTCAACATTTCCTCCAAAATCTTGTTGGCCCTCTCTATCTATCCACTTGCCTATGGATAATAAGTTGTACTGAAGGCCAACTTTGTACCCAAACCTAAAATAACTCCCAAAACTTGGAAGTGAACTTGGTATCCTAGTCTAACACAATCTTCTTTGGAAAACCATGCAACCTTATTATATCTCTGATGAAGACTTGTGCTACATCATTAGATGAATAAGTAGACTTCCCTAGAATAAAGTGTACTACCTTTGTCAACCTGTCGACCACAACCATGATAGAATCATGTTGTTTAGATGTCCTCCACAAACCTATAATCAAATCCATGGAAATGACCTCCCATTTCACCATGGAATCAAAATCAACTATAATAATCCGTATAGATGCTTACACTCTACTTTTATCTATTGACAATCCAAGCATCTAGCCATAAACTCTACTTCCTCTTTCTTCAAGTTTGGCCAATAGTAGAATTTATTCACCAATGTCAATGTCCTCTAATACCCTAAGTGACTTGAATATGACTTAGCATGAAATTCCCTCAATATAAGTTTCTTGAGCTCATTGTTGTCTGACACATAGATCATGTCCCTAAATCTGACCAAACCATATGCTATGAGACAGTAGTCCACATGATCACTTGTACCCTACTATAACCTGTGTTTTTGCTCACTATACCTGTCATCTTACTGAATTGCCTATAATATATAATCCTGTAAATCCGTCCCATATAAATTCATAACTGCTATATGATTCATCTATACTCTTCTATTATTTTACCATAATTTTTTCTTTCCCTTTAATGTGCCCAATCTCAAATTCAAACTCACTTATCATGGCCAACCATCTAGCTTGTCTAACATTTAGGTTTGGTTGTTCAAATAGATACTGCAATCCAATGTGATCACTAATCAATACAAACCACCTACAAAGAAGATAGTTCCTCCACATATTTAATGCATGGATGATCATTTCCAACTCAAGATAATGTGTAACATAACTTTGTTTGTGCTCATTCAGTTTCCTTGATTCATAGCACACTACCCGTCCTTCTTAAATTAGGAATGCAGCAAGTCCTCTATTTTAAGCATCTGTGCATACCAAAAACTTGTTGTCTGGATTTGCAATCTTTAGAACATGAGAATTCTCTAACAAATGCTTCAATTGATCAAAGTTGGTTGCACATTCCTCTGTCCATTCAAGGTTATTACCTTTCCTCTTCAATGATGTAACGGGATAGGAAATCCGAGAGAAGTTCCTGATTAACCTTCTATAATGACCTTGTAGTCCCACAAATTATCTTTCCTCATCCAGATTTCTAGGTGTTTCCCTTTCCATGATATCTCTTATCCTTTGAATATCAACTTCTATTCCTTGCTTGGAAACCACATGCCCCAAGTATGTACCTTTGTATGAAAAACTGCATTTACTGAGCTTAGCATACAACTGATGCTCTCTCAACAATCTTAATACAGATATCAAGTGTTTGACATGTTATTCCTCATTCTTGGAATATATTAATATATCATTAATAAATACAATACAAAACTTGTCTAGTTAAGGATGCAATACACTAATCAAGCACATAAAAGTAGTTGGAGCATTAGTTAAACAAAATGGAACTATAACAAACTCATAATTCCCATATGTAATTTGGAAATGCAACATCCTCCTTCCACATCTACCTAAGAAATTGGCGATCTGGGTAAACATGCAATGGGAGGCCACTATGATATGATTCAACCTCCTAATTCTTGTTAAGGAAGTGGAACTGATGAAAACACACCATACAGACATTAATCATTAGGTACAAGACCCTCTAGAACCAATCCAATACTTTAGACATCTTACCTTGGGGTCCCACTAAAATTTTGGACAACTTAAGCCTTAGTCACTGCCATGCTATAGGCCTAAGGGTGACCAGAAACCCAAAGTTGCTCTCACAGGCTTGCCTACCAGTGACCAGAGACCAAAATTGTCAGTGTTATGCCAGCGACTCTGGGATTTGAGCCACTTTTTCAGGCCCAAAGCCCACATCGTTTCCTAGAATTGAACCATCTCTTCAAATCAGTAAAATAACATGGAAATGACAATATTAGAGAAAATATGTGTTTAAGACCTTGAATGGACCCATACTAGCCATGACAGACATTTCATCAAACATATTGCAAATGTGTAATCTATAGGTGTACTTAACAGTTATGAGCATAGGGGTCTCATACTTAGCTAAGAATCGCTAAGAACCGTTGATTCCTCAATACATCAACTCCCATTCCACCCATTAGGTCATAGATACAGTGGTCATGCAATTACAAGTAAAAACATGATGAAAGGCATACATGGCTGTTGTCAAAAAACACATACATAACCAGCATAATAGCAATAGGAATACTCATGAAAGGACATCCATATAGACCACATATAATCCATCAAAATGCTCATAGAAATACAAGGAGAAATAACCTTTCATTAATGACGTAAAATCCAAACCCAGAATGGGACTTCCACATTCCACCTGGCTGTAGAATGGCTGAGCCAAATCTCCCTTTAATCATTCATGCCCATATCATATTCCAAGCATGAATGTGGGATCTCATAGAACACATCAATAAAAAATCATTTAAGGATTCTAGAGGCCATCCACCTCAACCTATCAAACAATGACTTCACCACCTAGTTGGACATCACCAAAACCATCATCAGATTGGTCTCCTTCCAAGCCTTTTAGGGCTTCTAGATCATTTGTCCAACCAAGGCTTCCAAGAATAGTAACTCAACCCACAACTTATTCAGGGCTTCCAAAGCGTTTGTCCAACCAGGGATTCCAATACTAGTAACTCAACCCACCAAGGGCTTCCAAATCATTTTCCCAGCTAAGGCTTCCATGACTAGTAACTCAACCCAATCTGTTACAGGGCTTCCAGAGTGTTTGTCCAATCAGGGCTTCTGGGGCTAATAACTCAACCCAAGCTAAGGAAACATGAGAACCAACCAAAACAAAACAATGAAATTAAATGCACAATCACCATGGCTATCCATGAAATGGAAAGGTTAGGCAATCTATTGTCAATCCTGGCCATCCTCCATGTCGATGACAAATCACAACCATAAATCCACATTAATATTCCTTGCATGTCAAAAATAGTGGAGGAAACATACTTGTAACTCGATACCTACAAGAAAATATGATGTAGTTGTTGGTCCCAATGCCCTCTTATGCTTTCGTTATCTTTATTTTCCTTCTTGCTCCAAAAATCCAAGCATGCCACACCCTCCAAGAGTTCTCCAAGAAAACTCTAAGTATCCAATAGTATGAGAGAGAGAGAGAGAGAATAATGAGAGAGCTCCAAAACTAAATTGACAAAAGCTTACCAAATAATCTTCTTAAGCCTTTTTAGGAATGACACCTCTATTTTCTTAATTTCACATTATTTTCCTTCAATTTTATCCTCACATGAAACTTGTGACCTTCCATCTCCCTTTTCTCCAAATTTCCATTATTTTCATAAATAAATGTGCCAAAAATGTCATTTTGCCTTTTTGCCTTTCTAAATCCTTAGCCGTTTCCTTTGCCAATTTCCTTAGCCATAAAAAATCACAAGTGATCCCCATCACTAGGAGTTTTCCTAACATTCAACTTGGAATAAGTGTCGCATCATCCATGGTTATTGTTTTTCCTTTATTTATTTTTATTACATGGAATTTTCACCAGGGTTTTTACAGACCCCCCCCCCCTCGGGGAACACTGTCCTCAGTGTTCAACAACATCTATAACCATAAAAATTGTTGTAAGAAAAATATACTTCCAGTGGTGCTTTATAACTTAACTCAATGCAATCTTTACGATGATCAACCTACTGAGAAGCAACCAACATAACAACATAATAACATGACATCATAACAACATACTGCATAGTGGAGATTTTTAATACATCTCGTGGCGGTATTTACATCAATATGCATATGTACATATACCAACATCATCAAAACATATACCAAAATCACACCAAAACACCAAGCCAAAACTTCTTTGCCTCCACTGAAAAACAAGGAAGGATACATAGCCCGCTTCTGATCTGCCATCTGCCATATAGCTTCATCGGGCCCAAAGTGCTTCCATTGCACCTTAACTTGCTTGATTGCTTGGTTCTGGAGCATGAACACCTTTTTTTGCAATATACACTGAGTCTCTAGATGGAATTTTCCATTTGGTTCCACCTGGAATACAGACAAGACGATCACATGATCAACTTCCTTAACATACATCTTAAGCAAAGATACATGTAAAACATCATGGACTTTCATTGTCAAAGGTAGTGCAAGTCGATAGGCTACTGTTCTAATCCTCTCAATGCTATTGAAGGGTCCAAAAAATTGTGTTGACAAATTGGCACATGATCCAATCTACAATTATCTCTTCTTCGGTTTGAAGTGCAAGTACACATGTTCCTCAACCTAGAACTCGTTGAACAACTTGTTCCTATGTGCATATATTTTATGTTTATCTTGTGCTGCTTTTAGATTCTTCTTTATAACCTGCATTTCCTATTCCATGTATGCCAACATGTCTGGTCCAATGAACACCCTGTTAACCAGATCACTCCAACTGATGGGAGTTTTGCAACTCCTCCCATATAATGCCTCAAACAGACTCATCCTCGAATATTCCTGATACCCATTGTTGTACGCGAACTCTACCAGTGGAAGATACTCTTCCCACTTTCATTACTGATGCAACATGTACATCCTCAACATGTCCTCCAATATCCTGTTAACCCTCTTTGTCTATCAATCTGTTTGCGAATGATAAGTCGTACTGAAGGCCAATTATATGCCAAAACCTATTAAAAAAACTCCTTCCGAAACTTGGGAGTGAACTTCGCATCCATGTCTGACACAATTCTTTGGAACACCATGCAATCTAACCACATCTCAGATGAATACCTATGCGACATCACTAGCTGGAAATGTAGACTTCACCAGAATGAAATGTGAAACCTTCGTCAACCTGTCCAAAATAAAAATAATGGAATCATGTTGTCTTAGTGTTTTCGGCAACCCTGTGATGAACTCCATGGAAATAAAATCCCATTTCCACTCTGGAATCACAATTGGCTATAGCAATCCACCTGGATTCTTACATTCTACTTTCACTCGTTGACAATCAAAACATTTGGCCACAAACTTTACTATATCTCTCTTCAAATTCAGCCAATAGTAAAATCTCTCCACTATATTGAATGTCTTCTGATAACCTGGGTGACTTGAATAAGGTTTTGTGGGAAACTCCCTCAAGATCACCTTCTTGAGCTCATTGTTATCCGATACATATATCTGTATCATAAACTAACCAACCCATCTATTGTAAGACACTAATCCATACCCTGTGCACCTCAACCTGTACTTGTACCTATACTGCCACTTATACCTATACCACTACCTTCACTTGTACCTATACCTGTACTAGCATCCTGCTGCAACTTGTGCAGAATATCCATATACTTGACACTCTACTGACCTGCTTGCAAGATCTTATCTTGTAATTCTGTCCAATAGGAGCTCATAACTGCCAAGTGATTTACCTATACCCATCTACTGAGAGCATCTTCCACCTTTTTCTCTTTACCTTTTATGTACCTTATCTTGAAATCAAACTCGCTGATCATGGCCAACCATCTAGCCTGCCTAGAGTTTAGATTCAGCTGGTAAAACAAATACCTCAACCCAATGTGATCACTCATAAGTGACAAATATCCTTCCAAGAAGATAATGCCTCCACATCTTCAATGCATGTATGATCGCTACTAACTGAAAATCATGTGTCTGGCACTTTTGCTCATGCTTGTTTAGTTTCCAAGAGTCATAACATACCACCTATCCATCCTGCAAAGGACTCCACAAAGTCCTCTCTTGTAAGAATCTATGCATACCATAAACTCTTTGTCCAGAGCTGCAATCTGTAGCAATGGTGCATGTTTCGACAACTTCTTGAGTTGCTCAAAGCTAGCCCCACGCTCCTTAATCCATTCAAATTTATTACCTTTCCTTTGAAATGATGTGATAGGATAAGAAATATGAGAGAATTTCCTGATGAACCTCCTATAGTAGCCTGTCAAACCCATGAAAGATCTCACCTCATCCACAATCTTAGGAGCTAACCACCTATGATGGATCTTATCTTTTCTGGATCTACTATAATTCCCTCTTTAGAGACAACATGTCCCAAGTAGGTACCTCATTCTAAAAGAAACTATGCTTGTTGAGATTAGCATATAATTGATGTTCTTTCAACAACCTCAACACTACTGCTAAGTGATCGGCGTGCTCTTCCTCATTTTTAGAATATACTAGTATATCATCAATGAACACAATAAAAAAATTATCCAAGTATGGACGCACCACACTATTGATCGAACACATAAATGTAGCTAGAGCATTAGTTAATCCAAATGGAAAAACAAAAGATGCATAATTCCCATACCTAGCCCTAAACGCATTCTTGTAAATTTCCTCCTCTTTGATGCATACCTAATGATATATGGATCTCAAGTTGATCTTAGAGAACACTGATACTTCCTTCTGCTAATTGAACAAGTCATCAGTCCTCGACAATGGATACCTATTCCTGATGGTCACTTTGTTCAACTGCTTGTAGTTAGTGCATAATCTGGGAGTACCATATTTTGTCTTCACAAACAATACTAGTGCGCCCCAAGGTGATACACTTGGCCTGATGTACCCCTTGTCCAACATTTTCTTCAGCTACAACTTTAACTCAACCAACTCAGATGTGTTCATCCTGTAAGGTGCTTTTGATGCTGGAACTTCCCCTAGCACTAACTCAATAGAAATGTCTACCTCCCTGTGAGGTGGAAACTCTATATTGTCCTTAGAAAATACATCCTCAAACTACTGCAAAACTGGGTACCTGTTCAACACATCCATATCCTCAACTTCCTTACCCTTATCACTAGAAATGTGTACTATGAATAACATACACCGTTTCATGCAACTACACTTTGCTTGCATAGTTGTCACCATCCTAACTGATGTGGATTTCTTCTTTCCATGTAAGACTCTTGGTTCCTCATATCAACACACTTAATGGCTTTATCATAATAGTCTACCTTGGTTCTATGAAGATACAACCTATCCACACCCAACAACATATTGTATGATCCCAATTGTAATACATTCAAATGCATTTTTTTAGGCATACCATTCATATCAAATGCACAAGCTATTACCAATGATGAAATCGTTTCTTTGTACCTATAGCCAGCTACACTAACCAAGACTCTGCATGCAATTCCTTACTCAAACCACACTTATCCACCAATTCAGGACTAACATAGCTGTACTTAGATCCATGTTCAATCAAAATAGAAATAACTTGATCACAAAACTTACTGTCCATCACAATGATAAATGCTTGATGCTCTTCATGTTTATTATTAAATTATTCAAAAATATGCGGAGTGATCTAACCAACATTCGCAATAGTCTGTGCTTCCTGGGCATTGTATATCTAAGGTATACCACCCTGATTCTGTGGACAATCTCTTTTGTGATGATCTTTGCCAGAAGTACAACACTATTTATGATTCCAACCTGTCTCCTTATTCTTTTCTCCTTTTTGAAATACCTGTCCTCTATTTGATGTACTGGACTTCTTAGGTGGTGAACCATTATCCTTGTTCCTTGTGTCTTGAGGTATTTCTCTCTTTCTGTCCCATTTGACTTTGTTATTTGCATTACCTCTCTAGTCTGGCCTAGTCTCAATTTTGTGCTTTGATTGTTCACAGAAATGCTTCAATTTTCATATTACCTCCTCCAATGATCTAGGTTCATCGAACTCAATCCTATCTTTGAAGGAAACCAGTAACTCACTAACAAATATCTAAATCTTAGCCTTCTCCTCCTTTAGGTAAGGCACATACCTCAACAACTCCAAGAATCTGCTAGTGTACTCATCATTGGTCATGGATCCCATCTTTAGATCATAGAATTCTTTTGCCCTATAATCAAAGTATATTTCCGACAATTACTTCTTCTTGAATAGCCAGTCAAACCCACTCCAAGTCAAATATTCCTCATTTATACCTCTAACATTCTTCACGTCTTCACACCAAATGTTTGCTTTTCCTTTGAGACTGAATGTAGCCACTCTAGCTTTCATGTTCTCTGAATAGTGATGCAATCTGAAGAACTTCTTCATGCTTGGAAACCATGCCTCTGCATCTTGTGATTTCTTTACCTCTCCATCAAAAGCAAGTGGCTTTGATTTCTTAAAAATCATTTGGAAAATACCCCTTTTCACTCCTCTTGTAAGGATGATACCTGTAATAGCCCTTGTGAAAATTCCATGTAAAAATATATAAATACCATGGATGATGGGACACATATTCCAAGCTGAATGTTGGGCAATACATCCTAGGGGATGTTCTTTTGGTTGTTTATGGCTAGGGAAATTGGCAAAGGCAATGGCTAAGGAATTAAAGAGGCAAAAATGTATTTTGGCACATTTATTTAT
>APFE030366364.1:0-41175 GCA_000404065.3 Pinus taeda | reverse complement strand
ACTTAAATAAAACCTATTCTTGAAAATTAGGGCGAATGGAAGGTTGTAACTCCTAATTTCAAGGGCTAAATTTATCTTGTTTACCCTCTCCCTTAAAATAAGGTGGACTATTTGAGGTGATATGTAAAAATGTACTATGATACAAAATATTCGCCCACTAAAAATTTAAAGCCCCTTAATTTTGCCAAGGGGCGAACATTCGCCCCTAAAATTTTCCATGTCCTCAACTGCTTCGCAAACACTCAGTTCACCGTCACTTGTGCTTATTACCCAGAGTCTGTTGGATTTTAACAGAGGAACCAGTCAAACATTAGGGATCCTACCTTAGTTACCTATTACTTTGGGAGGAAAAATTGTTTATCTGAATGTGATGGTGGTCCCAGGCCCTTTAGATTACAATTTAGGTCTAGGGCGTGACTATGTTTATGACATGGGAGCTATTATTTCAACACTCTTTCAAGTGATTTGTTTCCCACATGAAGGCAGAATTCTCACCGTTGACAAACTTTTATTTCGTGGTCCAAATATGGCTCCTAGTCAACTATCTTCCCGAAATGGTCATTTTATACCAACGATACCATCCCCGCCATGGGTTAATTATGTGGCAACCCGTTCCATACCTACATCAATTGATGATCATTTTAGTGATGTTGTACATCATGCACTGGGGGCATTGGAACCAGATCTCTCCATCATGAATTCTTATGAGTTGTGATCAAAGGAGTACGAGGATAGTTATTTTACTATGTCAACCTCGCTAAAAAATGAAACAGGCCCATGAGGATAGTTCCTGGTCTTGTGTCAACCTCATTAAAAAAGGAAACAAGGCTCCATGAGGATAGTTCCTTGTCTTGTGTCAACCTCGTTAAAAATTAAACGAGGAGTATGAGGATAGTTCTTTTACTATGTCAACCTCATTAAAAAATGAAACAACTCCCATTAGGATAGTTCATTGTCTTGTGTCAACCTCATTAAAAAATGAAACAAAGGGTGTGAGCATAGTTCCTTGTCTTGTGTCAAGTTCATTAAAAAATGAAACAATGTCCCCTCAAGCAAAGTTCCAATTCGAGTCTTTGATTAGATATCATAAAATCCTAGTCGAGTCTCTCACTTGATCTCGTAAACGAACCTTCATTCCATCCACCTAATAGCCATGAGTAGTGTACTTAGGTGAATGTAATGAAGCTTGGGGGCATGGACCTAGTGGTAACGTTAAGTTTCCTTGTAGGTTATGCGAAGGGAATCACCCCATTCGCCTTTATCCCTAGAAAGACGAAGCCAAAAAGGTGTTGGATAACTGTCCTACTTCACCGCAGCGACTTCCATCTAGTTACAGGAGACTCTCCCTTTCATCATGCTGGGGGCATGTAAACCAATCTCAAGCATATTTTTTCATTTCAAGCTTGTGTAAAAATGAAATTCAATCCAAGCATAATTTTTCATTTCAAGCTTGTATAAACATGAACCTGAATCCAAGCATAGCTCCCTATGGTTCAAGCTTGTCTAAAAATGAACCCATTTCCATTTTAACCCTCATGATTTCCATTCTATTAGCCTCTTTCATTAGATGATCCTTGGTGTTTTTCATCCCATCGCCACCATCCCTTTGGCCGATCATACGCTTTCACTTGGTTGTTTTACCCTTTTTGAGGAATAGTTGCAATGAGTGATATTATTAGCTAGTCTCTTCACGTAAATCAAAATGTTTTGAGAGGTTCCAACATCACCGGAACTAGTTGCTACCCTAGTCACCACTCATTCCTCAAAATGGAGTCCTCTTTAAGCGCTTGTCCTTTCTAGCTCATTAAAGGATTGGAAACAATATCTCTCTTGTATTATTTTACGTTTTTCAGACTTGAGAGATTAATTTATGAAAAAGAACTCGTGGAGTTTTCTTTTTGTCCCTTTTCAAACTCTATAAACATGAAAATGACTGAGTTATCTTTGTCGTTAAACTTGTTAAAAACATCAAATAACGACGAACTTGTCCATCTAGACAAGACTGAGTTTCACCTTTGCTAGACTCATTAAAACATCAAATAGCGATGGATTCACCCGAAGGGTGAAATTATACAACAAGCATATGTTATCCTCCTCAAGCTTGATAAATATAAAGAGGTACTGGTCAACAATGACCGGGGAAAATTGAAAAAGGGGAAACCACTTTATGGTAGCAGGTCGCTCTTGAACATGACACTTTCACTCCATCACCGTGAATACTGAGTTGGGTTATTAGCTTGAAGGTTATCACACCATTGGTCTATCATACCATCCATCACTTCTTTTTGGGTCAATGCTACAAATTCACTTTATTGTTGCCGACATGTTCAAGGGAATTCATCTACTCAAAATCCATCTTTTGCAATACCACTTCATTTTCATGACCGCCATTCCTGAACTTTGTTTCGTTAGTCAAATTCCATCTCTAAAATCACTACACTCATTTTTTGTTGTTGATGTGGGATACATTAAGGCCCTCCTACGACAAGTGACTTCTTGTCGACATCAACTCATTATCCAAGAAGTTGACTTAGAAACACCCATTCAGTACCTTGAGGCTTGCATACATCAATGGCAGGTTTCTCACTTTTGGCTATAGGCATACATCAATGGCCTTTGACCAAAAAACTTTGAATGGTGTTCGACATCAAATCATCCATTCACACCATGAAAAATTTACTACAGTACCTTGAGGATCATTATCATTATCGATGATTTCTCTCGCATCTGTTAACAACTTACATCATCGGCTAGTAACCAGATGGTGTCTTCCCATGTTCCACTTAAGATCACATGGTTAGACTCGTACTTGAGTGAATTGTTGAATGAGATTGAAGACCCCAGATCTAGTTTCATACATCTAGGCTGTGATATCAGGAGTACTATATCATATGTACGATGACTTTACGTTGATAGTCATTCTTATCATGGGTCTATATCTATAGACGATTGTTTATGTACATGTAATGAAAGTTTATAAGCTGAGCATGGGTATGCCTTCCCTCAAGTATTCATGTAAAATAAAATATCATGATATATGTATTGTAATTGATGCAGGTCTCCTTCCACTTCGATACCTCCTCATCACATCTGAAGCATTTCCTTCGAAGTTGGCATTTTTTCCAACTTCATGCTATAGGGGGAAACTGTTACAAATCCATTTGGGCACATCAAATCCCAACATTTAGATCAGTGATTTAGGACTCATCAAACCCTAAAATCAATTGTTTCATGCCCTAAACAAGTCAACCCTTTCAATGCCTCCTTCCCAGACAGTTTCATGACTTGAAGACATCCAGAAATTGCCTATAGAGGGACCAGTGTAGGTAAGCCCTTTTGAAGGTGCACTACAGAGTAGCTAAGTCCACTGCCAGGGTTCCCTATAGAGCACTTAGGCTTCCTTTCACCTACGTTGGGTGAGAATGAGCAAAATTCACATAGGTTTTGGGGAATATTCTTATCTTCTGGAGTCATCTAGAAGTTTCCATGTCCTATCAACTCTTATGAGCTTGAAAATGGATGAGGAATGAGTTAAGGATCAACCTATCCTCTCAGCCCTTCCTCCATGGAATTAATTCTAAGTATGGAAGGCCATTCAATGTCACCATTAATGACAAAACCTCCTTCATCATCCTATGATTGACCACTCATTTAAGTGATCATGAGCATGCTGGACTATGTTGAATTGTAAGGAGATAATGCTGCTATGAGAGTTGACTTTGGAGCAGATGATGTGATGCCACAAGCTTGTCTTGCTTTTGATGTGATGTGGATGGGATCCAAGCTGGAGGAATGACTTTGAATCAGACACTAATGGTTGTAATTCCTTCTTCTATATAATAAAGTGTTCGAACCTTTTTCCATGTGTTGTGTTATTTCATAATGCTTATCTGTATGAATTGATTCCGATTCCTTTCATTTATATTCAATAGATCATATGCTTTGATCGGTTTTCTTCTTCTGTTGTGTTGACAGGGTACTTTTCAAGCAGT
Source organism: Pinus taeda (assembly GCA_000404065.3). Classification (NCBI taxonomy): domain Eukaryota; kingdom Viridiplantae; phylum Streptophyta; class Pinopsida; order Pinales; family Pinaceae; genus Pinus; species Pinus taeda. Next base: position 37,183 of record APFE030366364.1, on the reverse strand, counting down.
TTAAGTACGAGAAGGAGTGACAGAATCGATACAAGGGATACGAGAGGAAAACGGAACTATAAGTAGGCATTCTATCCTCTCTTATTATGTATTGCTTGTAGGGAAAGTCTAAAACACTTGAAACTATTTTTCTAGGCATAGCTACTTGTCTAGTGAATTAGTGTTTCTCTGTACATGCTAAATTCTCCAAAAAACACATGAGAAACGAAAAAAACACAGAAAACTCCCAAGGGTTTCCCAAACATCCAAGGATATGAAACAGTGCAATAAGGACCCAAAAGAGTCAGACAAAAAATATGAGCCATAGACCCATCATGTGGAGACACATATAAAAGGATGTTCTAGTAGTAAATAGTTCTGCCAAACCAAAAAATGAAAAATGCCCCAAAGATAACTACCCTAGATAACACAAACTAAAGCTAATGGAGACAAGTAAACTATAACAAGCCAGTCCAAACAAAACAACACAAAGAAACAGAGTATAAGTGGGCTAGTTAACAACAAACCTATAACCACATAGCTTGGTTACAAAGAAGAAAGAGTGCTCTGTAGTAAAAACCTAACCCAATCAATACCAGCCATACTTCCCTGGCCTCGTTGAGCCATGCCATATCAACCTGTTCCTTTATGATGCCATTTCTTTCACCAACCAAGCCTTAAAACGCCTAGATTATGTTCCTTACATGCTTTAGGGACGTAGACTATAGACTTTGAACCACCTTAGACTTTAAAAGTATTTTTAAAATAAGTTGTAAATGAATAGTGTGAAGAACCTACAGGCTAGGTGTCCATGAAAGCAATAATTTTTTATCTGATTATCGATTTTCAAGAGGCATTACAAACTTCCACAAACGAATTCATGCCTATAGCATTAATGACCATTAAACTTTCTTTTTATCTATCTCCTTCACACCAACACTGGGAAATATGAACACAGAGATATAATGCTATTGTGCCATATGAAAATGGTCAACCTCGCTAAAATTGATTGCAGAATCACTTGGGAGTGGAGACTTCCAAGGTTACTAGAATGAGGAGCATGACAATTATCATTTTAAATGCCATTATCCCTGGAAACCAACAACTTCATAACTTATAGCTATCATGATTATTTATATCTATCTAGTAGCAAGTAGGGTAGTTATTAAGTTAATTACTTATTAGTTTAATAATTGAATAATTGACTTACTACTTTTCTTTCATTATGTTAGTTGAATTATTCACTAAAAAACGGTACTAAAATATTTATACTCAAAAACGTTTATTTTATCTGCTTTGTAACATACATTATTTATCTCACCATCATTGGCTGTAACGTATGAACATGGTTAAAATATCATAATATGTTGCTCCTCCTCAAATGAATTTGATAGATTTGGATTAATCTAAGACTCAATAAAGTAGTTTTGGATTATTGGAAGAACTCTTAACCTTATTATACCTGCCCATAGGCATGGTATATAGCATTCTCTTGGCGTTGACTTATGATTAGTTGATGGTTGACAATCGAACTTGTTTTATCTAAACCAAACTTTCTATAAATATTAATTAAAAATAAATCTTAAATACCATTTATTTGAAATATTCTTGGTTGGATAACTTTGGAGTCTTATTGTGCAGTTGTTGCTCGTTTTCCATTTTAACCCAACAATGACTTCTCCTTTAACCAAAGTTCATATTATCATTTCTATTTTAGGTTAGCATTAATCCATAGCAGAAAATGTTATTACATTTTCATGAAAATGAACTTTCGATAATTTTGAACTGATTTTTCATTGTTATAAATAAGACTTTTGTGATCCATATTATAGATAAAGGTATTTCAGTATGGCTATTGGCATGCTCACCATCTACCATTAATTACTAAACACCATCTCTCTTAGTCATAAGCTGCTTGTAGTTCGAGTGAAAGAAACATAAATTTCTTGGCCTGGTTATCAATTCCAACCTCCTGGCTTTGTTCTTATTTGTATTCTTTCTTTATTGCTAGTTCTAGTAAGCAATACCTCATGCCTTCCCCCATCATTCATAACTTGCGAAGACTTGCTAATGTCTCTGTAGTTTGTACCGAAGTTGGAAGGGTTGGTAGCCTCAAGAATGCTTTGTAGTTTATATGGTAAGTATTTGAATACATGTTGGGTGCACCAACATTTAATTTTTCAATCTAGATAGTTCGTGAAATTTGAGACGCAACACTGGTAATGCCAGAGAGAGCCCCTGACAACCTGCAAAACAAATGCTAGTCTATCTTGCCTATTAATCTCATCAATAAATGAAATCCTACACTAAAAGAGAATTCGAGAAAACACTAATCCAAAAAATTAAATCATGTGGGAAATAAAAGAAAATTAACAATGCGAAAGGAAATTTAGAAAGGAAACCATAACTAGAAACCAGACAGTGCCAACACAATATCAAGAGACTGTAAATGCTAGAAGGAATTCAAAAGAAATTCAAAATCATTCTACCTATACTAATTCTACTTGTACTAATCCTGTGTGAAATTAACTTGAAAGCATTGGAAAGTGAATTTACTACATAAATAACTTATGAAAGAAATCAAATTAATATGAATCTCACCTTCCTTGTCCCTGAAAATAAATCATGGAGAACTATCGAGAAGTTTAATGGAAAGTAAATATCATTGTTTTCAATGTGACGCAATTTTCTTTCATTAATATCGGCTCCACGACATACAAGTAATATATGTTTTTGTAAGCTTAGTTTAAATGGATCTGTAAGTACCTCAAAACCATAATCACTCACATCATTTTCATATTTTGTAATATAGATCAATTACAGCTCATCAACGCATCAACGGATCTTGTAAATAAGAACAAATGGAGAAATATCCCAAGTGTAAGCACAAATCTCAAGTACAGGAATAATTTCTTTATGCAGAAAATCAATGAATTTTAGAGCTGAAAGGAAAATATTGTAGCAAATTAAATAACATTAACTTGAAGAAGGAAAAGAACTGCAAATAAAAAAATAAAATTCACACAGCAAATAAGAATTGAAATGCTATTTAGTTCAAAAGATGAGAGCGGTGTTGAGTTGGTATGGCGGCCAACCCAACCAGCTCACACCCTGTTTGAGTGCCTGGTTCACACAAAAATTAACACAATTAGATGCAAAAAAAAATAGAAAGTTCATGGATAAAAATCGCTTCAATTGACTCCTTAAAAACAATCTTGACATTAAGCAAACAATGCTCAGCTCTAGCAAGACAAGAGGAGTGATCTGTTGGTGATCAGCACGTGATGCTACATTGGGACAAATCCTCTTCCCTTATGTGATCTCCCTTCGTGCGCACTGCCTCTAGCTCAATCGATTTCCTAATTCATGTCTATCTAATTAATTGACTAATTAAGATGATTGTTCTTGCTCTCGACAATCTCTTATATAGAATTTAATTACAATTGGGCATTTTAATTAGACGAATAGAATATAGGAAGTAGATCTGAACAATTTTCCATGAATAAAGTTTCTTTGCAATTGAATGTCGAAACAGGGATGATTTTGTTGAACCGTTTCTCTTTTCCTGGAATGGTGTTGTTGAGGTGCAATTTGACTTGATCGATTTCCTCCTTGTGTGAGCTGCTCACAAGTTGGCTTCACATCTCCTTCGATCAGATTCATATTGACTCAAACTTATCTAAAGCGCATGGAGCACCATGGAAGATGGCATTGGTTGGCCTTGAGGACTACAATCCGATGGAAAAAATATGGTTGAGAAGTATGCTCCTCATCCCCGTTGCCCTTCGTTCCCTTTGATCTTCACAAAACAACAATGCTCAGACAACAGTTCATCTATGCTTATCATTTCGAGTTGGAGTTCGGCACAGTATAATGTCAAGAGATGTAGCTACTGCACATCACATTTTCACATCACTCTTTGGATATGAACCTACAACTTCATCTTGGACAAAGAGTTTTGGGACAGATGAAAGATGAGAAGTGACCATTTTCAAAAGATTTCTGAATTGTGGTTTGGAAATATTAGTTGCACCCAAAGAGAAGTTTCCTCGAGAAAATACTTGAATTCTAGTGGTGGGTTCTGTTGAAGTTGCACCATGCTTATTCAAATCAGCATCTTTCAAGTTGCAATAGGCTTCCTCCTTTCTGAAAACGTTTTTGGAAGCAAGGGCCCAATTTAACTCATACAAAATTCCTAGACTCTCCCTTGGAAATGGTAGTGGTTCTACATCCTCTTCTGCTAAAATTGTTGTGGCTGCAAACCATTTGGATGCCTCCATTATCTGACACATAGCAGGTAATGGCATCGTTCCACTATCGTACAAATGCCTGGGCCAATATCAAAGGTTTGATGGGTTCGATACCTGCACTAAGACCATCTTTCTGATCATGCTTGAAACTAGCTCTAAACGAATCTTACGATCATAACCATTAGAGATTGGCAAAGATAACTTGTTGCATTCAAGTAATTTCCATTGCAAGTCTCTTTGACTTCTTATTTCAAACTAGTAATACACAAATATATTACTACCCAAATCACTTCATCACCGAAGATACAATTCATGATAAAAGAAACTTCAATAAAATAAAGGATGTTCTCGCGAAGAAATTAAGAGCAACAATGCATAATCATTGGACTCATAGTGCAGGAATGTGAATGTAGTTCAGGAATCCTTCATAGTGTAGAAAGACATAAAATAGTGCAGGAAAGCAAATGCAATGGTGCAGGAACGTAAATGTAATGGTGCATGCATGTTCCTAAGTATAATCAAACCGGTTTTAATCCTGCAACATACAAACCTTAATTAAACTCTCATTAATGCTATTTTAATCTTGTTAAAACAAATAAGTAACAGATAATCTTTGAAAATAATCATTTAGCCAATTGAAAACATGAGATAAATAAATAAAAATAAGACAAAACTAAGACCAAACAATACATGAACATGATCTTGTAGTTTATATGGCAAGTATTTGAATACATGAACATGATCTTGCAGGTCTTGCAACTTGTCCTCAAATTTGATTTCACTTGTCCTAGAATTGATTTCATTAAATCATGGTATGTGACTATTCTCTCCTATGTTTTTCCCTTTGGTTCTTGGATTTGGCTTTTGTTTTTAGCATGCCAAATGAACAAGAAGAACATCACAAAACTTGCTGCACTTTTGTCTACATACTTGCATTGAAGCATACACCTGAGATTGGCCCATTCTCCCGAAGTCTTGTTTAGGGTCTCATGTTCCTTGCCTTCAAAGTCAACTTCACCTTCTCCATAAGGGGGTGCAAAGGCCTGGTGGTTGACATCACACTTGGGAGGAAATGAAATATAGTTATTTCATTGAGCTCTAAGCCTGTCTTTACTCTTGAATGAAATAAGGAATGGTGTATAGCTTTTTAACTCTACAAGATCATCAAATTCAATAACTATTATGACTTTGCTGGTTCAGAATCCTAAAATTCCATGCTGTATCAACACCCCCGATGGTAACCAATTATAGTGATGAAATATGTAGAAAAAAAATTGAAGGGATTCAGATGAAAAAATAAATTTCTTTCAATGGCAGTTAAATGGCTTTCCTGTGTTGATTCTTCACATGTTTAGCTATCTATGCTTCGTTCTCTTCGATATCGTTCAAGGCAAACCACTAGTGGTAGGACTGGATTTGAAATTTATGCATTACATGTCTCCTACCCAAGTTGTTTTTAGCCATCTCACTCTTGTCATTCTCCATTCCTAAAGCTTCTAAGGCCTCATCAGTGGGTTGGTATTCCCACTCCATTTAGGAAGACATATGTAATGCATATAGCCATCCTTTCCCATGAGCTCATCATTTGGCCAAGCTATGCAAGCATGCCCCATCACTATTTCAGTCCGTACCATTCTTTTGGGCATCCTTTCCTATGGGAGCGTCATTTGGCCAAGCTCAACATGCAAGCCCATCACTGCAGCAAGTAGGTTAGGGAAATCATTCCCTTTTCCAAACTCCCAACATTAATAGATCAATTCATCGCATCAGATAATCACATCACATTACATTAGATCTGGGTTGCACACAAGCCCACCAAACGATGACAGAGAGTCGCAGTACGAGGGCGCTTTGCATTCTCTAAACGACCATCAGGTATGAAGATCATTATAAAAGCTTCATATCAGGTATGTAGATCATTATTTACATAACAAGTAGCATGAATAAATAATATTTATTTAATTTAAGGTAACAATAATTAATTAATCACTTTTTTTTTAATATTTATCACTACTACATGCATCCTACCACATCTGAGCCCTCTTGCATGTAAAATTTGTTTTCCGTAAAAGTCTCATGTGGGCCCTCTTGCATGTAATACGTGTTTTGCACAAGTCTCTGGAAAGTACTAGCTGAGTAGTTTTAGGGAGATTATCTTAGTTTTAGAGACTACAATGCCTATTATGTAAAGCACTTTATCATAAGTTCAATTGTTTGAATGCTTAAACTGTTACATCCATTAATGTTGTCCTTTGCTATTAGGATCACTACTGCAACCATTTTATGCCCTTATCCTTCAACACCACTGGTATCAGGTTGCGCCATGTCTGTTGCTCGTTCCTCTAGTTTCAAACAGTCGGAACAAATCACCCAACGTATCATCTTTCCCCTCCAAAACATGACCTTCCTCCATAGGTTGAATGAGACATTTCTCGTATGCAACCTCCTTAGTAATCCAATTAATGTCTAGCCGCCAACAAAGTTGAGCTTATTTACCAGATGGGAGGGTGGCTTTCAGTTACAACAAGTGATCTCTATAGCCTTTACAATAATAATAATAATAATATTATAATAATATAATATATTATATATTATATTATATTATATTATATAATAATATAATATATAATTATTATTATTATAATTATATAATATATTATTTTATATAATCATAATTAATATAATAATATATTATTATTATTATTACCCAAGGGGTTAATAGTAAAATACCAAGGGATTATGAACCTGAGGGAATAATATTAAACGAAAGGGACTAATATTATAAACCCAAGAAACTAATAAACCCAACCGTTTAATATTATAAAGCCAAAGAATTAGTGAACCCAAGGGATAAATATTAAAAACCTAAGGGATCAAGAAGGGCAAGGTATTGATATTACAAACGCAAGAAATTAATAAAGCTGACCATGATTGATATTATAAACCCAAGTTAATAGTAAACCCAAATGATTAATACTAAAACCCAAAGAGATTATGAACCCAAGGAAATAATATTAAACCCAAGGGACTAATATTATAAACCCAACCTTGATAAACCCTAATATAAATATTAGAAAGACTAAAATAAACATGGTTTATTTTCATGGTGAGACAATCCTTGTCACAATGTGACATTCAACTATGGCTAACCATGGTTGGCTATGATTGTCAATGGTTGACCATGATCAATATTATAAACCTAATGGAATAATAAACCAAAGTGGTTGATACTATAAACCCAAAGGAATAATAAACTAGAGGGGTTAATAATAAAACCCCAAGGGATTATGAACACCAGTGAATAATATTAAACCCAAGGGACTAATATTATAAACCCAACATACATAAACCCTAAGATAAATATTATAAACACTAAAATAAACATGATTGACCCTCATTAATTTTCATATTGAGATAATCCTTATCACAATTCCATGTTGGACAATAGTTAACTATGGTTGACTTTGTAATAAACCATGGTTGACTGCGGAATAATAAACTGAAGTGATTGATACTATAAACCCAAAGGAACAATAAACCCAAAGGATTAATACTGAAACCCCAATGGATTATGAACCTAAGGGAATAATATTAAACTCAAGGGGCTAATATTAAAAAACCAAGGTATATAAACCCTACGTGGAGACAATTTGTTTCATAATGTGAGATCGGACCATGATTGACCACAGTTGATTATGGTTAGTTATGGTTGACCATTATTGATATTATAAACCAAGTTAATAATAAACCCGAGGGATTGATATTATGAACCCAACGGATTGATATTATCAACCCAAGGGAAACATAAACCCGAGGGATTAATATTAAACCCGAGGGACTAATATTAGAAACCCAACATTGGTAAACCCAAATATAAATATTGGAAACACTAAAATAAATATTGCTTATTCTCGTGGTGAGATAATCTTTGTCAAAATGTGGCATTCAACCATGGGACTAATATTATAAACCCAACATTGGTAAACCCAAATATAAATACTAGAAACACTAAAATAAACATGGTTTATTCTGATGGTGAGACAATCTATGTCGCAATGCAACATTCAAACATGGTTGACCATGGTTGGCTATGATTGACAATGGTTGACCACGATATTATAAACCTAAGGGAATAATAAACCCAAGGGAATGATATTATAAACCAAAATGAATAATAAATCCAAGCGATTAATACTAAAACCCCAACGGATTATGAACCGAAGGGATTAATATTAAACCCAAGGGACTAATATTATAAACCCAACATTCGTAAACCAAAATATAAATGTTACAAAGACTAAAATAAACATGATCAAAATGTGACATTCAACCATGGTTGACCATGGTTGGCTATGATTGAAAATGGTTGACCATGATTGATATTATAAACCTAAGAGAATAATAAACCCAAAGAATTAATATGAGAAACCCAAAGGAATAATAAAATGAAGGGGTTAATACTAAAACCCAAAAGGATTATGAACCCAACGGACTGATATTATAAAGCCTAAGATAAATATTATAAGCACTAAATTAAACATGATCGACCATTGTTGATTTTCATATTGAGACAATCCTTATCACAACTCCATACTGGACCACGGTTAACATCATAATAAACTATGTTTGACTCGGGAATAAAAAACCCAAGCGATTGATATTATAAACACAAAGGAATAATAAACCCAAGGGATTAATACTAAAACCCCATAGGATTATGAACCTAAGGGAATAATATTAAATGAAAGGGATTAATAATATAAACCCTACGCTAAATATTAAAAGTACTAAAATAAACATGGTTGAAATAATAAACCCTAAGAATTAATATTTTCAACTCAAGGGATTAATAAACCAAATGGATTGTTAATACTATAAACCAAAGGAACTAATAAACCCAATGATTTAATATTAAAAACGCAACGAATTAGTGAACCCAAGGGATAAATATTAAAAACCTAAGGGATCAAAAAGTGCAACAGATCTATATTACAAACACAAGAGATTAATAGCCGACCATGATTGATATTATAAAACGAACCTAATAATAAACCCAAGGGATTATGAAACCAAGGGAATAATATTAAACCCAAGATACTAATATTATAAACCCAACATTGGTCAACAATATACATATTACAAACACTAAAATAAACATGGTTTATTTTCATGGTGATACAGCCCTTGTCACAATGCGACATTCAACCATGGTTGGATATTATTGATAATGGTTAACCATGATCGATATTGTAAACCTAAGGGAATAATAAACCCAAGGGATTGATATTATAAACATGAAGGAATAATAAACCCAAAGGATTAACACTAAAACCCCAAGGGATTATGAACCCAAGGGAATAATATTAAACCCAAGGGACTAATATTATAAAACCCATTGTATATAAACCTTAATGCAAATATTATAAAGACTAAAATAAACGTGTCTGACCATCATTATTTTTCATATTTATTGGATGTGGAGCATGATTGTTCAGAGGTGTTTGTTTCAGTTGGATGTATACCCCGGGAATTTTGTACACCCCTCCACGCAGGGGGGTGCAGGGGTCTTGGGGGGGCCAATCCCCCCCGAGTGGGGGGTCCGGGGGAAGTGCCCCTGAAGCTAAAAATAGATGTAAAACTGCCTTGTAAAAGTATAGTAATTTCTAGTCAATCTGGGCCATTCATTAGGCAAATGATCCGACGGTAGAAATTATGTTTAGTTTAGGGTTTTTTTGCCCTAGAAGGCAACCCCTCTCTTCATATGAGGGCATTGTATTGATTCTATGTAATATATGTGTATTCTCCGAGCAAGAAGCAGAGAGGTGAGACTATGAGATAAAATAGAGGATATTACAGTGGATCTGTTGTAGGTTTTGTCTCTTCATTTTGCTGGATAATAGAAAGGAAGGACTGGCCATTTGGGGTGGACGTAGCCCAAATTGGGTGAACCACGTATATCTGTGTCTCTCTTTTTTTATGCGTCTTCTGTGTTTATATTTCTACAATATTTTATGTGTTCCATTGCTCCATAATATATAAGTTTTTAACAATATTGAGACAATCCTTATCACAATTCCATGTTGGACCATGGTTGACCATGGTTGACACCATAATAAACCATCATTGAATGGAGAATAATAAACCCAAGCGATTGATGTTGGACAATTGTTGATCATGGTTGAACATGGTTGTTTATTGTTAACCATTGTTGAATAATGTTAAACCCTAGGAATATGAACCATTAGATCAATAAGCCAAAAGGATTGATATAAACCCAAGGGAATAATAAACCTAAGGGATAAAAATTAAAAACCCAATTCATATAAACGCTAACATGATTATTATAAACCATAAAATAAACATGGTTGACCATGGTTGGTTTCCATATTAGATTAATCTATTGTGATATTGACATAATCATAAATAGTTGGACAAATATTTAACCCTTAATATTGGGGTTTTATAAAACCAAGAGATTATTAATATTACAAAGCCAAGGCATTAATATTATAAAAACAAATGAGTAACAAATGCAAGGGATCAATATACCCAAGGAACCAATAAACCCAACTAGGTAATTTTAAAAACCCAAACACTCAATAAACCTCAAGAATTATGTTTTTAAGGTCATGAGATTAATAAAACCAAGGGATTAAATGATAAACCAAAGGAATTATAAATATTAAAAACTTGAAGAATGGATAAACCCAAGAATTTGATATTATAAACCTAAGGAATTAATAAACCCAAGGAAAAAATATTAGAAACCTAAGGGATCAATATTAAAAACAGAAGGGATTAATAAAACATTGGAATTAATATTTTAAACCCAGTGGATTGACCAACCCATGTGACTATGAATATTATAAACCTAAGGGATCAATAAACCCTAGGGATTGTTAATATTATGAAAGCAACACGTTAATAAATTGAAGGGATAAACATTGTAAACATAAAGAGTTAATATTAAACCTTAAGACTAATATTTAAACGTTAATATTGGGGATTAATAAACCAAAGGGAATAAATGATAAACTGAAGGAATTATTAATATTACAAACTTAAAGAACAAATAAACCAAATCATTTAATATTATAAACCTAAGGAAATAGTAAACCAAATCTAAGCCCTAAATCCATGGCATCAATATTATAAACATAAATAATTCTATAACACAAAACAATAATTAAAAACATAAACCAAAGCAAATATATGAATCACATTGTAAACCATAAAGCATTAAAACATGATAAATCATCATCACATTAATGATAACACATTTATATCATTATATTATAAACAATAAATAAATTTTAATCCATAAATACATTGATATCTAACATGAATGTATTAATACTATAAATCTCAATAATATTGATATAAACACCTAGAACATGAAATCCCAACGATAATATTATAAATGTAAACATTATTTTGATTTAATAAAGACGTGAAAAAAGTGAAGGGATCCACACAAAAGACCACAACAATCACAAATGCAAGAGAAAAAAATAAAATAGTAGCAGTGCCATTGGAGCAAAGGAACATAAATGCAAAAAAACACATCTAAATTGCACACATTGGATTTAAAGAAGAACAACATAATAGACATTTTAAGACCAAAGATATACAATTTTCTACATAAAAACAACAACGAGAAAAAAAATTCAATTTCACCAGCATTGCAAACACATAAATAACATTGAGTCTTAACATATCTTTTTTGTATTCTTTACATCAACTTGAAATACTCCATCAAAATTTATCTATGGAATGGCCTCTTCCAAAACACAACCAGACCAATGACAAAAGCAGCATCAATAGGATAATGATCACGATACTTAACGCTTTCCCACCAATTCCTTCTTGTTCTCCTCCTAGACTCCCTTTGGTGAACATGTAACAAGTATTTTACATGTGTTTTCGTTTCATCTAGCTCACGAATATAATCATCAATAAAAGCATATGGAACCCATGTTTTCCATCAAACTTATTCTGAAGATAGGAAAGAAAACTTATAGCTCCAACAATATTTTGCATTGATCTGGAATGATATATGAGATCATTATTGTCCATATCTGCATTTGAAAGACAAAAAAAGTGAAATCAATAAATACACGCACAAATAAATAATCACACACACACACACACACACACACACACATATATACATACATAAAACCTAACACCTCATTTGTATTTATGTTAAAAAACTTAATGTTATAATGTTACATAGAAAAAACACAATCTAGTGTTACATGAACCAAATGATATCAAAATTTCTACAAATATAAGCCTCATTTCACAATACAATAGAAAAAACCGTGGAAATAGAATAAAACTGTGGCCAATATTCAAAATCTCCATTTTTTCATTTCATGATGTAATATGAATCCAAAATACTAATATCAATATGAACCAGTTATAAAAATGTTTTTTAATGATTGATTCATATAACTTCTTGTTTATGTCTGAATGGTCTGTTGCAAAGAAAAGAACAATAGGCACTTAAAAAAATTAAATTAAATTGAACAACATGAAAAATTATGTAAACAACTTTCTCAAATATTACTATGAATATGATGAATTTATTAATCTCATAAATATATGAAAATGATTACTATATTAAAACTGAATCAAGAGGACAATAAAAGAAATTCAAAAAACATACTATACAGAAGGTCACAATGTTATTAGTTGCATGTCATAGTGATATGGACTTCAATCAGTCCTCTTCTTTCTTCCTAATTGTAACATATGCACTATATTTCATCTTCGCATAAAGTTGAAAAGAGAAAGGCGGTGCAATGCGTAAACCATCTATTGATTTCACTCTCGATATGGCGGTGAAGGTAAGGCCTTGCTGCTCTTTATTCCCAATATCAATTGACGCTCATTCTAAAGTCAATCCCTATGACTTGTCGATTGTAAGAGCCCATGCCATATTCAAAGGAATTTTTTTTCGATTTCCTCTTATCACTAGTGTGATAGGGACAATGTTTGGATTGACTACATCAAATGGAACACCAACATACTTATCAAAAACATTAGTTGTGAACATTGGAAGTTGAGGTGGCTTAGAGGTAGGCGTATAAAATATATCCTTAACATAGCAAAGTGCACCATTCACCAATCCAGTTTTAACCCATAAATTACATTTCAACATAACACGCTGACGACGACACAACAAAGCTTCACGATCCAATTGATCATCATCAACACCAATGATTTCTGAAAACCTTGAATGCTCAGCAACACATCGTGTAATTGAAGAATTTAATGATTTTAACGTATGCCTATTATGGAAGGAGATCAAATTATTTGTTGGAAGCATGTGAACTATTGCGTTAAATAAATCTCTTTCTCTAGGATGCAACCTCATATTAGCTCGTGACATAAGAAACTCCCAATCTTCAAGATCAGGTTCTACATTTCTTATGTTATTGAGGACTCTACGAAAACAAGATTGTTTCTCATTATTCCCTTGTTGGCAAAAGATTGTGTCAAGAGTGACAACAATGTGGAATTTTTTCCACAAGACTTACTGTATTACCTGCATAAAAAGGCTTATCTCTCATAGGAGGTAGTTGGCCAAGGTCACCCACAAGGATGATGGATCTTCCACCAAAAGGACAATTCTTTTTCTCTGGAAATGCTTCTCGTAATTGAGCATCTATTTGCATAAACAACCTTGATCCTAGAAAGCTCATTTCATTAATCAATATATATCTAACATGTTTCATTTATTCTTGGAATAATGCAAGTGACTACCCCTGTAGTGTATGCATATCTTTAATTGGAATTTTTAGAGCAGAGTGTATTGTTTTTTCATGTATATTAAAAGTAGCTATTCCTGTTGGGGAAAGAAGAAGCAAAGGGCTTCTTCCATTACTTGACGAACTAGAAGTAGCTTAAAAAATACAAAGGATAAGAAAAGACTTCCCAGTGCCTACAGTGCCCTGAACAATCATAAGAAGAGCTTCATGAATATCATATTTATCAAAGTGCCTTAAAACAATTTCAAAAGGAAGTCATTGTTTTTTCGACAAAGAATCTGAAGATGCAAATGTTCTGTTTAAGAGGTCAACAATATTACCCCTTGATTTTTCATTCCTTATAAAATTAACGGCTTCTTCTACAACATCATTAGAAATAGTTGTACTTTCGCAATCAAAGGATATATCAAAGTCCCTTCAACCAAGGGTGTGAATATCATAAAAATTAACATCATTTGGTGGAATGAAGCGAGAGAAAATCTGCCATTCTTGAAAATCATCTTCAAGATTCATTTCCTAGTAAGAAAAATCAACATCTTCTTCATCTTCAATATTTTCTATAATTGACAGATTTCGATCAACATGCCATGCTCGATATCGAAAATTCCTCCAATTTTTAATAATAATTTCAGCTGAAAAGCCAGTTTCTATAGGAATGTCATGAAATGGCTTGTACAAGAGCAATTTTGTCCAGCAAAACATTTCATATTCCTCTAAAGCCTCACTGAGAATAGAATAAATACGTGGCCAAACCCGAACAATAGCAATAACATCTCTAGGATTCCATGGATCTTGTTTACGTTTTCTATCAAATGTCCAAGATCTTGTTGTTTCTATCGAAGATAGACGTTCAAGGAAAAAAGGTCTCTTCTGATAATGTCAAGAAAAAGTATTCTCATATGAACATTGCAAGTCATCCATTGATATTTTTTCAAAAACTTTCTTCCAACATTCAAGGAAACAAATTTTCGACTACAAACAACAAGAGGTAGCTTAAGCAACATATGGCACATTTCGTGTGCTCCAATGTCACGATCAACAATTGTTTCTGCAAGAAACCTTCTATATGCACATAAAGCATGATCCTTAGAGCCAATAGAATTTGAAATTATAGCTAAGATATGATGATAACTTTCAGACCTTTTTTCTACTTTTGATGCATACTTAGCAATATATTTCAAGACAGCATAGCAAGAAAGCACTGGCTGGAAATCAACATTTGCATGCCACATTGTTAGAAGATCAACATTATATACATTAAGCCTGTCATCATTTTTTGTTGGCTTATTTTTTTCTTCCTTGATCATCTATGAACAATCTCAATTCATCACAAAGATCACATGGAGCATTGTACTAACGTGTTAGAATAATGCCCTTTTTGCACAAATAAGAATCTACAATACACTTTGTTTTCCTTTGGACACAGTTTAACAATTCTTTGTAATCATTATGAGGATTACAAGAGAAAACATAACCAGTATTCAATAGGCAAGGGTCATCATTGAGGCTTCGTGGAACCATTATGTTGTGACGATGTATGTCACGTCGATTCCATGTAGTTACATATTTGTCGAAGAATATCTTTACAAGTTGTACATCAAAACCATTTGACTAATCAAGTATTTCCATGTCAGGAGTGCCTTCTAACCATAAGAAACCATGGATATATGTTGAACCTCTATGTTTCCACTCATATCTGAAATAATAATAATAATGATAATAAACAGAATCATAATAAAGGTTGACAAAGTATAGAAAACAAATTCAAAAACACAAATCTATACCAGAAGTCTTTCTTTAAGATATTTTGGATAACTTCCTCTCGAGAAATATTGAGTCTATGGTTCATAAATGTGGCAATAATATGAGGGTACTGGATAGCATTCTTAATTTTCATACTATGCTTGTTTAAAGAGCAAGAATGTGAATGTATGGCCATGAGGCTATGCAACTCTGGCCACTTTGTGTTAGTTGCACTCAAAGTAAAAAATAAATATGGACATCCTAACTGAGTAATCATGTCAGTCAATTCAGATTGACACTTAGTCCAGTATGCTTTTGTACCTCTGGAAGAAGAGCCAAACTGCATAAAATGCTCAACCAATTTTAATATTCGGTAAATCAGATAGCTGGTGACACAGCTGTTCAATTGTTGTAGGTGAGTTATCATGTAAATGTTTCTTTGAAAAACTGCAGCAGTTGCTTGGCTCTAATGTCGCATTATCACATTCAATAGGTAATATCGAAAGTAAGGATGACTTCCAAATCTCTGACCATAGTACCTAAGGAGATGTAATGCATAGTCATGAAGTTCAACACTACAAATACATGGTTGCAACCAATCAACATCACCAATGGGGAACAATGTTGGGAGTGCCATATCTACTAACCCCTCTGTATTATATTCATTCATTGGAGATATTCCAATACTGGGAAAATCCATGTCTTGAACATGTGAAGAATCAACATTATCAAGAAATGCTCTCATTTCTTCCACTTCCATACATTCGTTTGGTAGGTGAGCAACAAAAGAAGAAGGATGAGAGGGAAAATTCTCAACAGGAAACCCTTCATTATTAGTTTCATTGATCTCATATTCTTGAATCTCACAATCAACAAACTTAAGCCTGGAGGATACATTTATTGATCTTTCAGTCAAAGCATTCATTGAATCATATTCTATTACAACATCTCAATAATATTAATCATGTTGAATTTTGTAAAGAAATGCAGCCATCACTCGAGATATTTTGACATAACATTAATAATATTTAGACTGAGCGGCATGTCTCCTCACAATTAAAAAGTCAATATCTTCAACATATCAGGGAAGACTTTGTACAATTGTAGAAATATCTTGAGGAAAGCTAATTGTATGACTATTATACTTATATTCCCCACCTTGAGCATGTGTCACTTGCAAAATAGGATTTGCATGCTCTATTAGCATTTCTTCAACTTGAGTAAGAACTCTTAAAATGTTAGGTTTCTCACCATGATCCATGTTATTATATCAACAAAAATGATGGGCTCCTATTTTACTCTTACATCATCTGCAATCAATTCCTTCATAATGTCTCAAAAATTGGATTTCTAGATATGATTCTTGGCAAAAGAGGAACATTTGGACAACTGACAAGCTATCTACCTTTGTTCAATATATTTTATGCACTGCAATCATCTTTTCATCAAAATGAATATGATCTTTACAGGTCAAACCATGTTGAAAACCATTTGGAATTGTAAAATTTCTTCTAACATGTACTTCGTATTTAGGAACATGAGATTCCCTCTGCAAAATTGAAGCATATGGAATGGATCTATGAGAAGTTCTTCCCAAATTTATGGTTTGAATTTCTCAAACCTGAGAGGATGTACAGGTCTCTTTGTCATAAAATATTTTAAAATTTAATTTCCAGCTAATCATAAATGAAAAAAATCAAAAAGAATCAAATGCATGCAAAATTCACATTTGTGTCTTGATATGGATGAGGATTATAAGATGGTTTCTCTTGGCTTCTAATATCAGTGAATGGAACATTTTGGCATGTAGTTTCTATGCCTCTATTCAAATGACTTATTTCCTATTCCAAAAAAATAAAATACATTATAAAACTAAATGTCCAACAAAGAAGATTCAAAAATGGAAAATAAACCAAATAAATAGAAAATCTACATTAGTTTTACAATTTTATGTTTTTGATTCCAATTATCCAACCTAATGAGATTAAATCATGGTTTCTCCATAAAAGGTTACAAAATACAATGTCCAACCAACTGTAATGAAAAAATGAGAAAAATATCAAATGCACTCAACATTTACATTTGCTTGGTGATGTGGATGAATGCTATGAGATGGTTCCTCTTCACTTCTAACATCAGTAGATGGAACATATACAAAGTTAATTTGTATGCCTCTATTGAAATGATTTGTGTCATGTTCGAAGAAAATAAAATACGCCACAAAATTCAATGTCCAACCGACTAAAAATTTAAAAAATGAAAAACAAATCAAAAACATTGAAAATTTACATTAGTCTCGAAATTTTATCATCGAGGAGAATGCACAGGAAGGTTATGACATGCTTCATCTTCACTTCTTAGATTAGTAGATGGAACACTTTGGGAATTAATTTCTAGACCTCTATCAAAATTATCTGTATCCTATTGCAAGAGAATAAAATAACTTATAATTTTAGTAAACAAAACATTGTAAATAGAGGAATGTAATAAAACAACTGCTATTGCAACAGAAATAAAAATATCATTGTGTTACCTCCATTTGTTTCATGAGAAATGCTATCAGGGATGACTGATTCTCTTGGTGGAACCACATTATTTTGAGAAGTGGGATTGGAGGATCTGATGTTTCGAGCAACTGGCTCCAAATTATCAAACAAATGGCCAATTAAATTGATGGGACCCAGCCCATGCTCCAATGTATAACTTAAAACAAAGTTTGTCTAACGCTATTGATTAACTCAGATTTGGTTTATGATTAGGCTTTTAATCACTATTATAATCAATGGATATTCTCTGTGGTGGTTGCAATCATTTATTGCAGAGTGTAAATATGATAGTTGACCTATCTTGCCTCAATCCTCATTTCCTGCTTGTTCATTATGGAAAAAGCCTTTGACATTTTGTCATTTTGATATTTTTGTTCTGCTATGAGAGCTCCACGAGGGTTTCTGGGGTGATGGTCTGTTTTGGTTTTGTCTGCGAATGAATGTTGAACTACAGGCTTGCCTGTGCTGTTGGCGACTATGTCCTTTGTTGTATGGTCCTTTCACGTGTTCTGGAGGTTGGTTTATTTGTTTTTCTTGGCACAATTGCTTATTTCATCTACTCGAACATGGAATTGATTCTTGGTTGGTCCTGTCTGGTTTCCAACCGTTACTGTCATACTTTTTGTTACCTTGCTATGGTCCTGCTGCTAAAATTTTTGTTACTATCTTCGTATGCTCAGGTTACAGGCATGATGGCTCGCTCTGCTATGCCTTCTTAGGTAATTCTTCTTTCTGTGCTTTATTTTCTCCTTTTCCTGGTTCAAATGCTAATAATGCCTGCTCCTTTTGCCACAGGTAATTTGCATGTTTTGTGGCTCTGTGGCAAGAAGTTTCTTGTTGAAACACACTCCCAAGTAAGGTTTTGTTCTCCCCTTGCCTGTACTATATCTCTGCTGGTTTTCTTTTATGCAAGGTCTGATTGACAGTGGCCTTTTCTAGCTATGCACGTCAAGGTTTCGACCTCAAGCGTGGATGGCTTCAACTTCTTCGGTTTACCAAGCCCTTCGGTGCTTTCCTTGTAGGCTCTGTCACCGTAGAATTATAGGGTTGTAACTAGGGTTTGTAGTTTCTGGTGGCCGTGCCTCAGCGTTCATTTTCTTGGCTCTATTTTGTGTCATTATACGACCAAGCTTACCCCTATTATGGTTCCAGCTTTGTAATTCATTTTGGTTGATACTTATAGTTGGATACGAGTTTTTTTTTTCAATGTCAAACCCTTGACTGGGGTCTATTCTGTCTCATGGTCGTTACCTTTTTTCTTTCTTTACAGCAATGTAATATCAAACTTTCAAGTAATAACAATCATATTTTTGTTTTTTGTTTCATTGAAAATGAAAAGAAAAGGGTTTTGAATAGACTATCATGAGTTACCTCTGTTTGGGGTTTGTCCAATCGATATTCAGGTTCTTGTTTCTCGTTCAGTTGGTTATGCTTTGTTGATTTTTCTCAGCCACGGACTTGTTCACTATTTGTCCATTCCTGTCTTGAAAACTTTTATGCATTCGACTTGCCAATACTCTGCTCCTTAAGAGAGGAAAGGTGTGAAGTTGTATTCCTGCACTTTATTTGTCATTTCTGAATTGTTTACAGATTGAGGAATATAGATACACAGTATAAAGAAAATGTTACAGATGGATCGATAATAAACTTTTTCTCTGTCTTTTTTTATTACTATATGCAAAATGCTGAACCCTTTCAATGATTTTTGATGTTACATTTATGTTCTCTGTCTACAGTTACTTGAACTGTGTAGTTACTTTTTCAGTTGTAAGTCTTATAGTTACATAACTTATTCAAGTATTTGGTTCTACCTATATGGCAAGATTTTACATTGGACACATTTGTCTTTTTCCTCTAAAATGACAGAACAATTATTAACCTACTATTGATTAAAAACAAACAAATAAATGACTCTAACTGACCAAAATACCTTTGACTAATACTGAGATTAAAAATAAAAACAAAGTCCTACATCCTACTTTGACAAAATGAACATAAAGAAGACCAATATATTGATATAACTCTCCACCTTGGTAAAGACAAACACCCAGTCATGGTGCCCTAGCTGGATGCTCCTGCATCAGGCTCCCGAGGCAAAAATAAATCATGAATCCAGTCCATGAGCTTCTCGACTAAAGAACCCGCCTGCTCAATCTACCTGGCATCAAGCCACAAACTATCCTCAATAGGTTGGTTCTTCCACTTGACCAGGTATTACAGATACTCCTTCTGCTGAGTTCATTTGACCACCTAAGTGTCGAGGATGCTCTCGTTCTCTAGGAGGCTGAACGTAAGGAATTTGTCTCATCCAAGTTTCTCCTCCATCCTGGGTATTCCATATAGGCTGTGTGGTTCTGTCTTCTTATTCTAGGTCAATAGTGTAAGGAAGTAGGTCTGCTAAATTAAATATGGGTGAAATGCCTATCCCTGGTCGCAGTTGTATCTCATAGGCATTCGCTGAAAATTTCCAAAGGGCTTTGCAGGGGCTTATCTTCTTATACTTCAGCTTATTGTATGCACCTCTATGGAAGCGTTCCTTGCGCAAATGAGTGAGGACTTCATCTCCCACATTGAACTGTACTTCCCTTCTTTTTAAATTTGCTTGTTGTTTATACTTTTCGCTGCTCTCCTACAATTTAATTTTCACCTACTCATGAAAATATCTCATCGCATTAGCAAAATCTTCTCCATCTGTGCTTCGCCTTTCTTGCTGTCCAAGATCTCGCAACTCATGCACTCTGCAAGGATGAATGTCGTACAGGATCTGAAATGGACTGCAACTTGTGTTGCGATTAGGCGAGTCGTTATAAGTGAACTCTTCCTGGGCAAGCACTCAATCCCACATTAGCGAATTCTCACCAATCAAGCTTCGTAGCAAGTTTCCCAGACTCCTGTTTACCACCTCTATTTGCCCATCTGTTTGCAGGTGATAAGCAGAGCTATAACTCAACTATGTATCCATCTTCTTCCACAAGGTGTGCCAAAAGTTCCCTGTAAACTTCACATCCCTGTCCGAAAGAATAGACTTAGGAAAACCATGTAGCCTGACAATCTCCGTGAAGAACAAGTGGGCCATGTGAGTGGCATCACTGGTTTTCCTACAAGGGATAAAATGCGACATCTTCAACAATCTGTCCACTACTACCATCACTGAGTCATAACCCCGGTGTGTCCTAGGTAGACCAAAGACAAAGTCTAAGCTAACTGAGTCCCATGATCTGCCTGGAACATGCAATGGTGTATACAGTCCTGTGTTTTGTCTATGACCCTTTGCCAACTGGCACACTTTACATCTGGTCACAAATCGCTATACATCCCTTCGCATCTTTGGCCAACAGTAGAAATAATTGAGTTGCTCGAGTGTCTTGTCTATGCTGAAATGTCCGGCTAGACCTCCATTGTGCCTCTACCGAATAATGTTCTCTCTCATCAAGTACTCAAGAATGCATAGTTGTCCTCCTCTAAACAACAGTTTCTCTTGCAAGTTGTAATCCAACCACGGACTATTATCTCTCACCAAGGGATTCTGACATGCCTCATAGGTTTCCTTAAAATTTGTGTCAGTCTGGTATAAATCTTTCAAGTGCTCAAAACCCAGCACTTGTATAGTACTCTACTGCAAAAGTAAGGCCCTCCTACTCAAAGCATCCGCCACCTTGTTGGCCTGCTCACTAATGTGTTTCAACCCAAAGGTGAAACTTTGCAAATATTCCACCCACATGGCATGTTTGTGATTCAGCTTGTGCTATTGCATCACATACTGTAGTGCAGAATTATCCAAAAACAACAAAAATTTGTTTCCCAGCAAATAGTGTCTCCAGTGCTTTAGTTCCTGGATGACAGCATAAAACTCCTTCTCATAGTTCTGCCTTCTTCCGTTTAACTTCTCGCTGAAAAATGCAACAAGTTTATCCTCCTGGCTCAGTACAGCTCTAATAGCCATACTGCTAGCATCACAACGAGCCTGAAAGAGATTTTTAAAATTTGGCAATCTCAAGATCGGTCTCTCTGTGATCTTCTTCTTTGGTAGCTGGAAACTCCTCTCCACTGCATCAGTCTATCGAAAAGGCTGACTGGCCTTTTTAATAGTGTCCAACATAGGTGCACAAATTTCGCTAAAATTTCTTATTAATTTCGGGTAAAAACTTGCCAGCCCATGAAAACTACGTACCTCAAATAAGCTTTTCGGGGATGGCCAATTAATTATCGTAGCAATCTTCTTCGGATCCATCTTCAACTCGTTTTCTACTATTACAAAGCCTAAATAAATCAACTCTTTTTGCAGAAAAGTACACTTTTTCATATTTATCAGTAGCTTATTCTGCTGCAATTTTTCCAGCACTTTTCGAACATGTCGAAGTTGCTCCTCCCTTGTCCTGCTGAAAATTAGTATGTCATCCAGGTACACTATCACAAATTTTCTGATATATTCTTTCAGCATTTCATTCATTAACCGCATAAATGTACTAGGTGCATTGCCCAGTCCGAATGGCATAACCAGCTATTCATACAGTCCCCCATTGGTCTTGAAGGATGTCTTCCACTTGTCCCCCTCTCGAACTCGGATTTGATGATACTCGCTCTTCAAATATATCTTATAAAAATATGTTGCCCCACATAGGCAATCCATCATGTCGTCCATCCGTGGCAGTGGAAACCTTTATGGGATGGTGATTTTGTTGATGGCCCTCGAGTATGTGCATATCCGCCATTCTCCTCCTTTCTTCGGAGCGAGAACCGTTGGAACTGCACAAGGGCTCAAACTCTCCCTTATCAATCCTTTTTCTAGTAGTTCCCGCACCTGCTTTCTAATCTCCTCGTTTTCCTTGGGGCTCATCCGATATGTTTCCTTATTCGGCAAACTTGCTACGTGTGTGAAGCTAATATGGTGACTTGTGCTTCTTTTCGGGGGCAATTTATCTGGCAAGTCATCCACCACTATATTTGTAGACTCCTGCAAAATCTGTTCAATTTCTGGGGGTAAATCTGACACCTTTGTGTGTAACAGTACCGTCCTTGCTCTTCTTACAACTACATAACTCACCTCGCTATCCTCAACTTGTTTCAGAAACTATTTTCCACTTACCAACAATCCTCTTGGCTCACTTGTCCCTATTGTTCCTTCCTCCTTGATGGGCAGAAGCGTGTGCTTGATTCCATGCTTGACAAACTTATAGCAGTTTTCAATCCGTCATGTACTACCTTTCTGTCGTACGACCATGGCTTGCCTAGCAGTATGTGACATACATCCATCGGCACTATGTCACAAATGACCTTATCCTTATATCTTCCTATTTGAAAGTCCACCTCGCATTGCTCATCTACCAGCAATTGATGGCCTTTTTGCAGCCATGAAACTTTGTAAGGGGTGGGATGTTTCAACCACTTCAATTCCAACTTTTCCACCATCTCTGTGGGCACTAAGTTATCTGTACTACTACTGTCAATAATTAGCTTACAACACTTATCGTGTGACTTATAAACCATTCAAAACAAATCTTTCCGCTGAGTTTGTTTGGTGGTTTCTTTGGCTAGTTTTAACAACAGCTTTTCAAAACCAGGGATTCCCCTATTTCTGGAGAATTTTCTGCTTCTTGGGAGGTGTCTCTGCTTCTTTTGGTTGTATTACATACGCACCCCTCTATCCGGCTTGGTCTGCCTCAGGACACTCAAATGATCTGTGTCCCCACTTATGACACATGTAACATTGGTAACCAGCTCCTCTACCTCGGCCATTTCCCCTACCTCGCTGATATGGCCTACCACCTCTCATATTGTCACCTTTTTCTACTGGTACAGAAGCTTTAAAACTACTGCCTTCCTCATGACTACTAGTAGTTCACACTTTGCCATAGGACTGGCCTCTTCCTCTGCCGGTTCCTCGTCCTCTCCTGGCATTCTACTTTCTAGTAATTTTCTCTTCAGCTTTCATAGCACTCTGATATGCTTCTTCAATGTTCTTTAGAGTTAGAATACTAATTTCATCTAAAATTTCTAGCCTTAAACCATTTACATACCTGGTTGTCTTCTCCAAGGTATGCTCTGTATAACCGGCCCTTAATTTCACTCGATAAAACTGTTCATTGTACTCCCTTACGGTCATTCCTTTCTATTTTAGATTCTACACTTGCCTATGTAGTGCAATCTGATAATCTTTCGGCAGAAATTTTCCCTTCAACTTGGCCACCATCCTTGACTAGTTTTCGTTCCGCAACTCGTTCAATGTCCTTCTCTCTATTTGGACATTGTCCCACCACAGGGCTGCGTGTCCCTTCAACTTTGTCATAGTGAACTTAACTCTGCAGTCTTCACTGACCTCCTCACACTCGAAATACTTATCCATCTCACTGATCCAGTCCAACAGAACCTTTGTGAATAGGCTACCATCATAATTTGGTAGTTCTAACAAGTGTAAATATGACAGCTAACCTGTCCTGCCTCAATCCTTGTGGCAAAACCCTTTGGCATTTTGTGATTTCGACATTTCTGTTATGCTATGAGAACTCTACGAGGGTTTCTGGGGTGATGGTCTGTTTTGGTTCTATCTGCAAATGAATGTTGAACTACAGGCTTGCCTATGTTGTTGGTGACTATGTCCTCTGTTGTATGGTCCTTTCACACGTTCTAGAGGTTGTTTTATTCATTTTTCTTGGCACAATTGGTTATTTCATCTGCTCGAAAATGGAATTGATTCCTAGTTGGTCATGTCTAGTTTCCAACCATTATTGTCCTGCTGTTTGTTACCTTGCTATGGTTCTGCTGCTAAAATTTTTGTTACTGCCTTCATATGCTCAGGTTACAGGCACGATGGCTCGCTCTGCTATGCCTTCTCAAGTAATTCTTCTTTCTGTTCTTTATTTCCACCTTTTCCTAGTTCAAATGCTAAGAATGTCTGCTCCTTTTGTCTCAAGTAATTTATGTGTTCTGTGGCTCTATTGTAAGTGAATTCTTGTTCAAACACACTCCCACGTAAGATTTTGTTCTCCCCTTTCCTGTACTATATCTCTTCTCATTTTCTTTTATGCAAGGTCTGATTGACAATGGCTTGTTCTGGCTACGCAGGTCAAGGTTTCGACCTCGAGCGTGGATGGCTTCAACTTCTTCGGTTTACCAAGCCCTTCGGTGCTTTCCTAGTAGGCTTTATCACCGTAGAATTGTATGGTTGTAACTAGGGTTTGTAGTTTCTGGTGACTGCGCCTTAGCGTTGATTTGCTTGGATCTTGTTTGTGTTGTTATATGACTGGGCTCACCCTTGTTACAGTTCTAGCTTTGTAATTCATTTTGGTTTATACTTATAGTTGGATACGAGGTTTTTTTTTCAATCTCAAACCCTCAACTAGGGTCTGTTCTATCTCATGGTCATTACGTTTTTTTTTCTTTACAACAATGTAATATCGAACTTTCAAGTAATAACAATCATATTTTTTCTTTTGTTTCATTGAAAATGAAAAGAAAAGGGTTTTGAACAGACTGTCACGAGTTACCTCTATTTAGGGTTTGTCCAGTCGATATTCAAGTTCTTGTTTCTTGTTCAGTTGGTTATGTTGTGTTGATTTTTCTTGGCCATGGACTTGTTCACTGTTTGTCCATTCCTGTCTTGAAAACTTGTATGCGTTCGACTTGCCAATACTCTGATCCTTAAGAGAGGAAAGGTGTGAAGTTGTATGTTTGCACTTTGTTTGTCATTTCTGAATTGTTTACAGATTGAGGAATATAGATACACAGTATGAAGAAAATGTTACAGATGGATCGATAATAAACTTTTTCTCTGTATTTTTTTATTACTATATGCAAAATGTTGAACCCTTTCAATGATTTTTGATGTTACATTTATGTTCTATGTCTACAGTTACTTGAACTTTGTAGTTACTTTTTCAGTTGTAAGTCTTATAGTTACATAACTTATTCAAGTATTTGGTTCTACCTACACGACAAGATTTTACATTGGACACATTTGTCTTTTTCCTTTAAAATGACAGAACAATTATTAACCTACTATTGATTAAAGACAAACAAATAAATGACTCTAACCGACCAAACTGCCTTTGACTAATACTGAGATTAGAAATGAAAACAAAGTCCTACATCCTACTTTGACAAACTGAACATAAAGAAAACCAATATGCTGATATAACTCTCCACCCTGACAGAGACCAACACCCGGTCATGGTGGCCTAGCTAGATGCTCCTGCATCATAAACTATCATCCAAATCATCACACACAATGTCATCATTACCTCCACCGTGGATGTTTTGCAACCTTTGGCTGTCAAAACATGCAATTGGACACACATAAGGGTTAGGGTGGACATTTGCATCCACATTATTGATATGATGTTCTTCCTGATTGAAAGATGTTTCCCCAATGTCATGAACATTTTCAAGAGAGCATCAAACAACAATATTATGCTGATGAGGAGCATATTTTGATAATGAAATATCAACAAGAAATGTTCTTTCCATTATATCATCCATAGTACAATACTTACGATGAATTATAAAATCATTTTCAAGAGTGGCTTCACTCGTTCTTCTATGATATGTAGCTCTTTATGCTCATTCGTGGAATCCTTATTTTGTTGATAACGTAAACGACGACTTTCATTTCACCTCTCACGTGATTCTGGTAACAAATTTCATTTTCTTGTACACTTGTTTATGCCTTGAGATGACATATCTACAATGAATAATAAAATACTCATTATGGAATCATAAACATGGAACATAGAAAATATCTAATATAAACAAATACAAAAGAATGACAAAGGCACAAGTTTTTTTTGGAAATCGTAAAAAAACTTAAAAAGTGTATATGCTATTTTTTCCAACCATATAAACATATCAAAATGTATAAGGCTTTTTCCAAATGGCTAAAAAAGAAATGAATTTTTCAAAATGGCTATAAACAGAAATGCATTCTTCCAAAGGGATTAGACAAAAAAGTCTAAATTTCCATGTATCATATTAGAATAAAAACAAAACCCATACTATTGGGACAAAATACTCTAAGAATGATATGACTTGGAAGTATATCTAAAAATTTGGAATGATATACTATCAAAATATAAATGAAAATATTAAAATGTACATAAAGATATAGCATTTTTTGATAATCAATGATAAAAACCAATACAAATAACATGTATATCATAACTCAGAACAATTATAATTATACAAACAAAGAAAAATGCATAACATCGAGACACATTTACATGTAATTAAGAAAAAATTAGGGGAACCAATATGAAATATTTTACATCATAATGATCGATACAAGCATAATTTTAAAGTATTACCATAAAGACCCATAGTATGTATAGAGACAAAAATGGAAATATTTTCCACAACCATGGCGAGTATATGAAATGGAAATATTTATAGGAACTCCTAAGAATACTAATATCCTAAGAATCCATATCCATATCCAATGGTGGAATCTTATCAACAGAATCCATACAGGGAGCAATTACAAAAGAATTTCCATACTCAATCAAATCATCACAATCCTCCAGTGTTGGATACCAAAATCCAGACATCTATTCATTAGTTGAATTATCGGTATCTGTTGGAAAATATATGCCATTCATCATGTCATATAATAGGAAAGGAACTTCACTACAGTTGCACATAAGAACCAAACCATAGACTGTTCGAAATGGACGATAACCAACACATTTGCTATTTATATATGTAGAAATTTATTCCAACAACTTCCATCTGAAACCCCAATCATCTTCAAAGTAGTGAATTCTTCTTGCAACGCATGATTAACCAAATTGGAAATGGTCTAATTCTTCAATTAACCATACAGAAGTGGAGCCACCATTGACAAGGCATATCAACTGATCCATCTATATTTCTAATGACATACACGTACGTCAATGATTGGAACAAATGAAAAACCCCATTCATTTTTTATTACATCAAACTAGTAGATTGTATAGCCATACCGAGGATAATCTTCATGCTCCTTGTCCAGATACAGCTAAAACAATTTACTTTTATAAAGCACACCATTCTTAGGGGCTGAAGTGCCACCAAATGGAACACCAAGGATTTTCCATACCCTATCAAGACCACTGCAAACATAAAATTTAGACTGCATTTTGTCATAGATATGTTTTACAACAACCCAGTCATATATTCTGTTGCTTACATTTTCTAATAATGAAAAAAATCCGCACTCTCCAATTTGTATTGGCCTTATGTTTTTAAAGGCCTTTGTAAATGATTTCGTTACAAAATAATTTAGTGTATGGGAGCATTTTGTTGGTAAGGATAAAACGACCATTCGTCCAATAGTAGACTCTACTTTGTATCTTGAATCTATGAATCACAAATGGAATTGAGAGATGTGCCCATTTTGATTAAGGTATTCAGGAGAAAAATCATTGTCTTCATTATTGAGGAAATGAACCATAAATCAAAATTCATTCGTAGGGACATTCTTGTAACGTATCAAGAAATAAGGGTTTTGCAAAACATTCTTTCATTTCTTACAAAAAGTGCTAAACTTTATAACAACTGATAAAGGTGGCCAGAGGAAGACAAGTTCAAGAATTTTAAATGGAAGACAACTCCAAATAGATGGATCCATGATCCAACAATGATATCACCTAATAGAAAAAAACACACTTGATATCAACAAAACAATTTAATGTTGAATAAAATTAAAAGTAACATACATAATTTACCATTTACACATACAAAAAAACTTTGCATATACAAATTGTATAAAATCAAATGAGAAATCACAACATTATTACAAAATCAAACACAATTCCACAATTTTTTAAACCTAATCTCTATAATCCAAGATTATTAATCTTAGTAAACCTATAATTATGATTATATTAAGGTCTATGTTTAATATTGATGCTATAATGTTTCTACAAATATATTTATAATATCAAATAAGAACAACTCATTAGGTAGGTTTCCATCAAGGACAACACCTAAGTCACAATGCCAACAAAAAGTTGCCTAGAAAACACAATTTACCTTTTTGTTGGACAACACAATTTTCCATTGTGTTAAGGATAAAAAATGTTAAACAAAAACTAAATTTTTTAATATAATGTATCCAAAAATATCAGTTTTAAAATGATATTATTAAATTTCTAAAATAACACATTCATATATATTAATTTTTTTCATATATAAAATTACTCTAAAATCATTTTACTTATTTATTAATAAAACAATCAATTGTTAATATCATAAGATAATCCTTGTAATGCACTGTATTAATATTGCAACTTAATCATTGTAATGGAATACATTAATATCTACATGATTGTGATTATATGGTATATGGATGTTAAATTAATAAATATCAAGAAATGTAAATAATAAGCAATCACATTCATATTTTTAATTATTTATCTTTCAAAACTTAATGATATTTAATATTAATATTATAACAATAAGTCACAATTGTTGGCTCTAAACCTAATCTTAAATTTTAATATAATGAATTAAGAAATATCAAATTAAAATGATATTATTAAATTTCTAAAACAACACATTCATATATATTATTTTTTTCATATTTAAAATTACTCTAAGGAGTTGCAGAGAGATGGCTAGGGTTTCTGAACTCCTCTACGCTGTTGTCACACTGTAGATCAGCGATGGGGCTGTGATAGCAGGTAGCACCTGCAGGAAATCGTTTGCTAGATTAGCCAAATCGAAAACTCTGTCAAGAATTTGGCTCCGTAATGAACCAGACCACAAACCTCCCACGGTTGATCGATCCACTGCGGCAGATCGAACTTCACTCAGGTCTTGGGCGGGCATTACTTACTTGTATCGAGGTTCCTCTCACTATGTACCGCTTAATTTCATTACAACAGGATATGGTATGGACGATACACCCCAGCATTGACCAGATCTGCCAAAAAATATCAACTTCTACTTTGATTTTGATCTTCTCGACACGATTAAAGATAAGGAAGAAGCGATCTGGCTGGAAATGGTTGTAGGAAAAAGGGTAGAACAGAATGTCGCGTACCTGCTTCCCATCAAGATAACGAGGTTCTGCGTCATTGGTCTGAAGGCGAGGACTGTTGTCATGGTAGATCCAGACAGAGCCGTCGTGCCCTTGGTCGAGCTGTTAAAGGGTACCCTTGGAAATCTGGATGGATATTCAGCGCTTGACAAGCCAGAGCCAGAGCACACAGACTTGATTCCTGAGATCTCTATGGTGGATGGAAAGCAGCAGGGGCATCTGCGCACTACTCGGTCTGGATCAAGCAGATCATATGATACTATTGTTGAATTTGTTGGATGTGTCGAATTAGTCACTGGACCTTCTACGACAATACCTGGAACACTACTGATAGGAGGCGGCCAGCACCTTTACATAGTGGGAAGACAAATAAACCCTAGATCTACCATCAATCCGCCAGATCTGGCCTATAATCTAGTAAAGCAGGGCATGGATAAGGTTGATCCGTCATACATGAATACAGATCTGATGCATATCTTTATCAGATCGATAGAAGGCAGACATTATTGTGTATAGATCACGAAAGGGATGAGCATTCAAGAGTTAAAAAAGAGGTCCAAAACAAACTGGGAACTCCAGTAACATACCAAAACCTGATATTTTCAGGACTCTGCTTGTAGGATCAACACACACTCCAGCACTATGGAATCATTAAAGATTCAACCATCATCCTCAACCTGAGATTAAGAGGCGGGTGCAAGGGGGCTTGCTCAAAAACTACAGGCTCTTTCCGCGATGCAGTCAAAGGAAAGGAACCACTGCAACACAGTCCAACACCCACAACAGAGCTACCAGGCCCCTATATTGTGGAACAGAAGCTGCAATCACCTATGCTTACAGTATCTTTGTCAGAGGTAATGGATCTATACACAGATTTTACCCACAGTGCTGTTATATGTAGATTTAATGGTTTTTGGCCAAAATTGGATGTACTGCATCAATGGATTTTCACATCATGGTCAACTAACTGTGAAATATATCTATGCCCCAAGGGTTTTTTCATAGTTAGATTTAGCATAGAACTGGAAGGAGACAACATCATTAATCAGGGGCCCTAGGTTTGGGGCAATGCTGGTCTCTTTATCACCCCCTGGTTCCCGGACTTTGATGCCATTACCATGATCGTTTCAACAATGCCAGTTTGGGTAAGGCTGCATAACCTCCCACTGCATTTTTGGCTCCAAAAAGTTTTAACAGCCATTGGGAACTCCTTAGGAAAGTTCCTTAAAATAGATGAAGACAGAGCTATTCGGGGAATCTTCACATATGCCAGAATATGTATAGAGGTGGACCTAAGTCAAGGACTACCAGATCACATAACATTGAATTCTAATAATTCACTATGGACACAACCGCTTGACTATGAGAACACAACATTCAGATGTCGCGGCTGCTTGCAGACAAGGCATCTACAAAATGCCTATCCATTAGCTAGTAAGGTGCCAAAATGAAATAAGAAACAACAGAAAAAACCCAAAGGTTGGCAGCATACCGAACCGCTGGAGCAGGAGGAACTGAAGACAGAACCCATAGACATGCACATGAGACAGGAAAACATACAGCAAGAAAGCACCCGTGAACCTGATTTTGGGACAAATAACATGATACAGCAATAATAATTACAGCTGGAATAAGCGGCACCAAATGAGCACATAGCTCCGAAGGCTTAGAATCTGACAAAGAACAACCAATGAAGACAGTGGAAAATCAGCTTGCTATAATTGTTCCCACTCCCAATGCTGGAGGTTGGCGAAAAGTGGAGAAGAAAAAGGGCAGGAAAGTATAGGTCTGCTGGCATAATATTTCTTTACTTATTTTGTATTCTTATGCGTCATGATTTTCAGGAACAACTCATTTGCATATGCTATAAGCATCTACAAAATGTAATTTTATTCATATGAATAAAATTACGACATTTTTCCTACGTGAAAAAAGAAATTACTCTAAAAACATTTTACTTATTTATTAATAAAACATTAGATTTAAGCAAAGTCTTTCGGTAGATTGTTAATATCATAAGATAATCCTTGTAATGGACTGCATTAATATCACAATGTAATCATCGTAATGGACTACATTAATATCTACACGATTATGATTATGTGGTATATCGAGGTTGAATTAATAAATATTAGGAAATTTAAATAATAAACAATCACATTCATATTTTTAATTATTTATCTTTCAAAACTTAATGATATTTAATATCAATATTATAATAATAAGTCACAATTGTTGGCTCTAAACCTAAACTAAAATCTTTAATATAATGTATCTAGAAATATTAAATTAAAATGATATTAATAAATTTCGAAAACAACACATTGATATATATTAGTTTTTTTCATAATAAAATAACTCTAAAATCATTTTACTTATTTATTAATAAAACAATAGATTATTAATATCATAAGATAATCCTTGTAATGGCCTCCATTAATATCACATCTTAATCATTGTAATGGACTACATTGATATCTACATGATTATGATTATATGGTATATGGAGGTCAAATTAATAAATATTAGGAAATTTAAATAATAAACAAGCACACTCATATTTTTAATTATTTATCTTTCAAAACTTAATCATATTTAATATCAATATTATAATAATTGGCTCTAAATCTAAACTAAAATTTTTAATATAAGAATCCAAAATATCAATTAAAATGTATTATTAAATTTAAAACAACACATCTTATATATTGTTTATTTTAAGTTTGTGAGATTTTCAACATATTTTATATATTTATAATTTATTTTGAATTTGTCTTAATATTTATTAAGATAGTGTTTCTTATTTAATAATATAATTTTTAATCACACATTAATCATAAAAATTATAATTTAAATATTCTTAACCATTAAGAAAATGTGTTTCTAAAACAATTAAGTCTATATGTCTTCATTGTTTAAAAAAAAAATGATATATAAGTTGATCTTTATCTTAAAACTGGATTATTATTTTTATTTTATATTTTATATATTTTTATGGGTTGTTCTAAAACCTAGATGTTTTAGAATTTTTGGTTGGAATTTCACAATTTTTTGTTGACTCAATCATATAATGAATCGAGAAATATCAAATTAAAATGATATCATTAAATTTCCAAAACAAGACATTCATATATATTAATTTTTTCCACATTTAAAATTACTTTAAAATCATCTTACTTATTTATTAATAAAACAATAGATCGTTGATATCATAAGATAATCCTTGTAATGCACTTTATTAATATTACAACTTAATCATTGTAATAAACTACAATAATATCTACATGATTATAATTATGTAGCCTTCCTCAACACATAGATCTACATAGATCTACACATGGACAAACCAAAAACCACAAAAGAACTATTGAAAAACCCTACCTTCTATAACATACAAAACTTGGCCTAATTGACTTCCTTCCTAGACCATAACTCTTCCTCCTTCCTTGGTGCTGCACCTCTTCCTAAAATATGATCCTTCTCTAGAGAAATTTTTCACTCCACACATGCAATCCTTTACACGTGTATAAAACGAGCGTCTATTTATGTTATTTTTTCATACTTTTGTTTCAGTGACTTTGCGTTATCCTTGTCCATCCACAAATCCATATTTAACCATTCAAATAATTAAATAAATTATTTAAGTTTTAAATCTATTTCTTTAGTTCTAAAACTTCAATATTGGTAAATTGCCCAACCGATTATTTTTTATGGGTTTGTTTCTTTAGGAAATACTTTCCTGGTTATCTAAAATTTCAACCTATTTTAGATAATTATTTATTATTTTTTATTTTTTGAGTTAGAAAATTATTAAGGGTATTTAGCTCTACAAGGATTTAAGACGGATTTTTTCAAAAAAATACTTTACAAGGTTTTTAAACATTTAACTCTTTAAATGGAGTTAGGGTTTAGTCCTTTGTTCTAAGTTTATAATATTATTTTTTTACACATTCAAAAACAACTCAATATAATTTTAGGTTTATAATATATATTATTAAATGAAAACCCTTATGATGGAATATAAGGAGAGATTTTAGGCTTTTTTTTAATATATCTGAAGTGGAATGGATGTATATCATCTTTTTAATATATTTGAAGTGGTGTGTGTTTTCCATTAAACAACGAATAGAAAAAATTAGAAAAATGTGTGACATGTTTTACAATGAAAACTGAATAGAACAACATATAGGTGGTAGTAGAAATCTCAATTCAATGTTTCATATATTGAGTTTTCGTAAATTTTAGAAGCCAAATTCCACTTATTTGGGTGCAAAAGTTAATTTATAGTGCCACATAGTTAATTTTATGTTTCAATAATTTATAGTGTTTTTTGGTTTATGACTAATTTATAATCGACAATTATGAACAATTTAGGTTAATTATGAGTCATTTAGATTCATGAATAATTAGGAGTAATTATAAGTAACTATGCTTTATTTAGCTTTATGAGTAATTTCTAGTAATTCAGGTATATGAGTAAACCAGTTCTCATTTAATAAATACTTCTAATGTAAATATTTATTAATTATTTGTGATTTAAACAATTTTTCATTTAATAAATATTTTTTAATCATTATTGCAAAACTTATCTAATTTCATTAGTATAAACCATGAGATATTGTCAAATTAAATCATGAATAATGAATGTTACATAGTTAATTTTATTTCAATCATTTATAGGGCATTAGGTAATAATAAACAATTATAAGTAACTCTAGAATTTATGGAAGTTTATCATAACTATGAGTTATTTTAGCTTATGAGTTAATGGGCTAATTTTATGTTTTAGTTAATTTATTAGCTAAGTATTTAGTATTTTGATAAAACAATTTTCTAATTTAATAAATATTTTTGATTTAAATTATTTATTATTATTTATAATTTAAATCAATTTCTCATTTTAATAAATATTATTTTTAACTATTATTACAAAGCTTAACTGATTTTATTAAAATTAGTATAAACCTTAACATCATTCTCAAATTAAATAATTAATAATTAATCAATTGGTGTATATTTTTTTTTTTGCAAATGTTTTGGTAAAGCTTCAGTTGGTGTATATACTTCTTTTGCAAACATTTTGATGAAGAAAAAACTCTAAAATGCTTAAAATCTTTTCATGAGCATAGAAATTAAGGAATGTGGTTTTGTTAAAAGAGAACACATAATAATAGCCCTGGGGCAAGAAGATGAAATGGTAATAGCATGCCATTATTAAAATAGTTATGTAATTAATCATTTTTTTAAAGTCAGGTATATCAAAATTATTTGAAAAACTAAAAAGTGGCATTTGGTAAATCCAACAATAACAATAGGTCGAGGGAATTCCATCATCAAATGCATTAAACACCCCTTGAAATGTAGCCAATGGCACGATAGTAATCTAAACTCACAAAGTTTCTAATGTAACCCACATAATTCAACACACAAAGCCACTTATTCGAATTTTAATTTTAATTTGATTTTTCTCTCACTAATCCCAATACATATTTCATAAATGGTTATACATGTCTTCATTAAGTAGCTATAAGATAATAATAAAAAATAATAAAAAAATATTAATTAACAAAATCATTCAAATACCCAATTCTAACAGAGGAAATCCTATAGATACCAATATTTAAGGTGTAGGAATGGTTTTATTGAAACTATGGGTGCAATAGGTAAACATGTTCTGAGTGGGAGTGGAGTATTAACAATAAGAACAATGATTTAGAGCCTTCAATATAAAAAGAATTAAAATGTTAAATGTAAGATATTTTCAAATTATGGCGATCTACTTGGATCCCTAATCTAACAATTTGGAGAATAATGTAGATGCAAAAGTGTTGAACAAATATTTAAAGCCTGAAAATTATCATCTTTCATTCTATGGTATTCCTTTTTTATTGTGAGTTGTGGAAATACAAATATCCATATCGAAATTTGGGGCTACTCAATATGGGACTACTACTTATTAGGCGAGGTTTGCCTATGATAAGTGTTTGGATGGATAGCATGTATTTTTTCCCGCCTACCTACGGATCTGTCACTAGACCTTGAGGTGGGGAGACCGGGAGACCACAAACAAAGTGTGTATAGACTATGTGAAAAATCCATAAGCCCTTGGTTTTTGTAGTGGTCTTGGTCATCCACAACTAATTGGGAATCCATTTGGTTTGAGAGAAGGAACTCCTTAATTATATAATGAATGTTAGCATCATATAAGTGTTCATTTCATTTACAATTTACATCTAACTTCAACAAGACTTCACAAAAAATTAGAAATTAATTTCCCATTTTCTATTTGAGATAGTTGTAGATTTTTTTTTCAGTTTATTTAACTATTTTCACCTCCAATTCATACTATCTATTTCCCATTTTATATTTCACATATTTTTAAAAAATATTGATTTTATTTAATCATTTTCATATACAACACATGCTACGATCTATAATATTATGTATTTAAATTTTAATTATATATTCACATAATGGTTAGTCTTATTACAATAAATAATAATAGTATACATATAAATATCAAGATACGTTGAAAGTTGTGGAAAATCTATTGCTTAATTATAAAATTTGATGGCTTTATTAGAACTTTAAATTCCACACATGGAATGATTTTATCTTAAAAGGTGGCATAAGGGGAAAATGACTTCCCTGATTGTTTAGTAGAGTGAATCGAAGTAGATGAAATGAATAAATATATTTGCACATCGCATAGAGAAAAGGAGAGTGAATCGAATCGACAAAAGTCTAAATAGACTTGCACAACAGTTAAAGAACTCAAAGTTGATGGAATGAATAAATATATTTGCACAATTCATAGAGAAAAGAAAAGTGAATCGAAATTGACAAAAGGATAAATAGATTTGCACAACAACTAAAGAA
>APFE030366354.1:51943-98329 GCA_000404065.3 Pinus taeda | reverse complement strand
AGGGAAGGAAGGAAGGAAGTAACTAAGGAAGCTGAAACATTATTACAAGATGCTAGAGAGAATGTGGGAGCACCTACATCATTGCGCATGCAGAGGAGGTCAACAAAATGGTACACATGCTACATGGCTCTGATGAGTGAACTAGTAGAGACATAACCAACCTCATTTGAGGAAGCAATAGAGAAGTGGGTATGGGTTGATATTATGGTAGAGGAATATGATTCCATATTTCAGAAACTGTGTTTGGGAAGTGGTCCCAATACCTACAAAAAAGTCAGTGGTGGGTTCAAGATGGCTTTACAAGGTAAAGCATGCAGCAGATGGAAGCATCGAGAAGCACAAGGTCATATTCGTGGCTAAGGGGTACTCTCAAGTAGAAGGGATTGACTATGAAGATACATTTTCTCTTGTACCAAGGTACTGTTCCATGATATCAGTTCTCTCTTTGGATAGAAAGATGGGGTGGAAGATGCACTAGATGAATTTGAAGACAACATTCCTCAATGGAGTGATTGAGGAGGAGTTGTACATTGAACAACCTAAAGGTTTTGAGACCTTCGAAAGAGAGTCACATGTATTTCGACTCAAGCAAGTGTTGTATGGGTTGAAGCAAGCACCTCATGCTTCATACATAAGGATCGATAACTACCTCACTGGGTTGGGCTTCACCAAAAGTGAAGCAGATGCAAACCTTTACCACATTCTGCTAGAAGGTAACTTTTTTATTATAATCTTATATGTTGATGACTTGATTTTGACCGGTGATGAATAACTTATCATATCATGCAAGGAGGACCTTACAAGAGAATTTGAAATGAAAGACATGGGGTTGATGCATTATTTCCTTGATTTGTAAGTATGGTAGTGAGAAGGTGAATTGTTTGTCTCTTAGGGAAAGTATGCCAACGAGATACTTCAGAAGTTACACATGGACAGATGCAAACCCATGGAGACTGCTCTAGTGATCAACTGGAGGAAAGAGGATGCCACTTCAGGTGAGGAAGTGG
The DNA here is from genome assembly GCA_000404065.3 of Pinus taeda. NCBI lineage: Eukaryota > Viridiplantae > Streptophyta > Pinopsida > Pinales > Pinaceae > Pinus > Pinus taeda. The sequence continues at coordinate 97,322 of APFE030366354.1, read as the reverse complement.
ATGCTACTGTGTAAAGGCAGTTGGTGGGTTCTCTCATGTATTTGGTGAACACACACTCAAACAAGTGTTATGTGGTCAATGAGTTGAGCCAAGCCATGGTTTGACCAACCAAATTATTTTGGAAGGCTGCTAAACATGTATTACGGTACCTCAAAGGCACCACTAAGTTTGGATTTTGGTACAGACATACAAAGGGAGTGAAGTTGCAAGGCTTCATAGATGCAGATTGTGTGAGAAGTCCATCATATCAGAAGAGCACTTCAAGAGGAACTTTCAATGTTGGGTCAACAACTGTTCCTTGGTATAATAGGAAGCAGAGATCAGTTGCACTTAATTCAACAGAAGAAGAGTACATGGATGCCGATCAAGTAGCTTATGAATTTATCTGGATGAAAAATATTATTGTTGGGTTATTTGGTTAGATGATGGATCCTACTATGGTTTATTGTGACAATAAGAGTTACATCAAACACTCCGAGAATCCAGTTTTTCACGATCGATCCAAGCACATTAATATTTGGTACCACAATCGATGAGATTGTGTGCAGAGGAGGATCATGTTGTTGTAGTACATTCTAACAAAGGAACATGATGTAGATATTTTGACAAAGGCCTTGTAAAGAAGAAAATTCGAGTTCCATAGAAGTAGGAATGGGATATATGATAATCCCTTTCTTACTGAGAAGGAGTGTTGAAAATGTAGCAAGGAATTCCTAATTTAATTTTGTCTTGGATTAAATTAGGAGAAAATCGAACTTCTACATCATCATATAACTTGAATTATTTAATTGAGTTATTATCACTCAGTTAGCCTAGTTAATTCAAGTCGGAGGGATAACTTGCGTTGTGTGCAATGATTCCTGAATTTTAGGAGCCTAGGTTGAGTTAATTTTAGTTAAGGTCACTTAAACTAGTTCCGACTATTGGAGGAACTAGTGGGAGGTCTAACAGTGGGGTGCATCTTCAGTGTTTAACCATTTAACTAATCAATCAACCTAAATTAACTCATTTATGCATGAAATTTGAGTTACCCAGTTGAGTTTGGAGTTCAAGGGAAGGGAGGCTTGGAAATTTGCTGAGTATTGGCCAAGGCCAATCACTCAGGCAAAGGATAGAAAATACTTGTGTTGAGCTCAAGGTTGAGGAGAGCATGTAGAAAATACTTGTTCAGGTTGAGCTCAAGGTTGAGGAGAGCATGTTGTATTCATCCAGATTATTTGAATAATGCAACATAGATAGTAAGGGGTTTTGAGGAGCTGCTTTCCCTTGGATATATCTTTGTGTATGTGTGTTGAATCTTGATGCATGTTATTGATTTGTGTTCTCGATTGTGAATTTACTTTCACAGATTGGTAGAGTATATTTAAGTTTTATGTTTTAGTAAATTTCACGAGCAATTTGAATCTACAGTTAAAATTCTACATATTTCATTATTAATTCATATTTAAATATTTTATTCATAACCCACTTTGGATATGTTATTATATACAACATTAAAATATTTTCTTTCAACATTTTTCTATATATAAATATATATGAAGTTTCAAATACCATGGGCAAATACCATGGGTTGTTAAAATGTGGAAACCAAAAGCTTCCAATAGTAAAACTTCATATATATCTATATATAGAAAAGAATGTTTAGAAATTTTATTTTAATGTTGTATCATTGTGAGTTATCAATAAATTATTTTAATATAAATTAATATTTACATATACTTAAAAATATATTAGTAACAAAAAAACCAATTTAATGTGTGAATATCTATGTTGGTTATAGTCAACATTGCTTTTTATTTAGATAATATTTTATTTTTATTTTCAGAGGGACATGTGTAAACTCCAAATTGAGCATTGACATACTTACACATCGCCTTCACACTGGGTTGTAGAATGAGTCTTTGGGCTGAAGAATTAAGCAAAAATATATTCACACATCACCTTCACACTGGACTGTAAAATAAGCCTTGGTACAATGACAATAAACTATGTTTTCTTCATAGCATACATTTATGTGAAATATTTTAAATGCACTTGGACATGTTTTCCTCATAGCTTATGTTTATGTGGAATATTTTAAATTGCTCAAATGAAATAGGTTCGACTCATAAATCATATCTAGATTCTACTATTAAATTAATGAAAATATTGGTATTTTAAAACGTATATTTTAATTATTTTATTTTATTGTTTTTAAATTTGGTAATACAATTTTTTAATGATATTATGATTTTACATTAAGCGTGTCTTTCCATATATATAAATTTAGTATTTCTAAAAAAAACTCTACAAATTACATAATTCAACTTTACCATCTCAACAATTCTTTAACTGATTTATATATATATAAGTGTTAATTATATTGGTTCATAAAAATATTTAAAAATAAATGTATTAAAGTGGAGGGCCACAAAATAGAATTCTCAAAAAATTGTGTCCACATATAAAGCACTGAGAAGAAAATTAAGGTTAAGCGATGGTAAATTCGCATAGGACCATTGGACCACAAGCCATTTCAGTGATAGAACACCATCCAATTTACTAGTTTACGGTACATGGCAAAAAGCGTTTTCCAAACACATGTTTTGTTGTAATAGGGTGAGGGTGAACCTGCCGAACTCTCGACTAAAGGCCCAAAGGGACTCGGCCGAGGAGGTCGAGGAGAGGTAACGTGTGAGGGTGAGCTTTGCCGAACTTCCGACAAAAGGCCGCCATCAGATGAACAAACTTCTTTGGGAGGTAGGGGTGGGGTGAGCTTGCCAAAACCTCTCCGACAAGGCCGCCATCGATTTATTCTCTATTTCCTTCAACAAATAGAGGTCCGGAGGACTCGACTGAGGTGAGGTCGAGGGATGAGCCTGCCGAACTCTCGACAACAGGCCCGAAGAAGTTTTTGTCCACGCACATTCAAATCCATGTTTCAACGGAAGAGGGAGAGGATTCGCCTTAAAAAAACGAATTGTGGAATCGACGATTTCCATATAATTTCCTCTCCTATGAACACTTCAAAAATTTAGACGAGAAGCCATTTGAAAGGTTGAACGTCCATGACAACTCAATGCCAATTAATGTCATCATTTTCCTTACAATCGTGCTAATCATTCATCAACAAAAGTATTTCCATGTGAAGCTTCTTTAGGTTATTTGTGGATGTCTCTTTTGTATTTCATCAATCGTAAAGATATTGAGTGGATGAATAGAGTGATTTGGATAAAGCTAAGCATTTTATTGAACAAATTCAACTAGTGCATCAAAGGGCACAAGAACAATTAGAGAAAAGTAAAGCCAAGTACAAAGAAATACATGAAAATCAGTAGGTTGATGAGGATTTCCAACTAGGAGATCAAGTTTGGTTGTACATTAGTAAAGAATGACTACTAGGTGAAGGTAAAAATATCAAGCCAATGAGATATGGTACTTTCAAAAGCTTGGAGAAGATTACTAATAATGCTTTCCGAGTAGATTTTCCACCTTACATGCAAATTTATTCTGTTGTGAATGTGGAAAACTTCAGATCGTATGAGCCTCCAATGACTGATAATCAAGAAGAGAATGTTCAGATTCCATTTATAGAATATTTTGCTCCTAAATATTTAAATGAGTTGCAAGAAGACTCAATTTTCGACAAGAATATAAGAACTTCATGTAGAGGCAATGTGGAGTATCTTTGAGTGAGCCTCAAAGGCACCAATCCAAGTAAATTAGGGTGGATTAAGATTGGGAAAGTGAGGGAGCTATACTCTCACTTCATTGCTAAGTAAAAACAAACCTCTGGTGGTCCAAAAGCTTCTAGTGGGGAGGAATGATCTAGGGGATAAAAAATATGTTCAAAAATCAAAATACTCAAATTATCTCAAAACCCATGCCAAATAATAGATCTTGTCGTTCTGATTCCAACGATTCTTGAATCGCCCAAATCCAACATCGTATGAGAAAGTTATCACATTTTGAAGTTTTAGACAAATAGATAAAAAGTCAACTTGTAGGGTTAACTGGGCAAATTGTATGTTGATTTGGCACTGGCATCAAGAGGGTGACTATGCAATATGGAGCCAATCAAAATGAAACATGTGGCAGGATCGTACATGGGCAGTTGTCATGTTTTTATTGGTTGACAGGGTTTTATTTTCGCCAACCGAAGCATGCCACGTGGCCTTTGAATTTGTGCAAAAGATTGGTTAAGGACCAAATTAGCCTTCGCGAGGTTCGACCCCACAACCTTACCACCACCAGTCAGATGCCTTACCACTACACTACACATTGGTTGTTATTGTATATAGTGGGCCACACATGTTTAAAATGTAATGACTCCACCATTGGGGTGAGGGTTGCGCCAATGGGCACACTCGACTGGCTCATCCCTAGTCATATCATATAGCATGTAACCAAAAGCCAAGTCAGGAGGGGCTGGGCATAAGGCCGTAGCCCTGAATTCAATCGTATCCAACGTACCCGTCAGTGTATATGTCAAGAGGGGTGAGTGTCTGGCACCATGCCCGTGCCTAGTTTGTGGCCACATTATAACCATAATATGACCTAGAGCAAAGGATTCATAGGCACATGGCCTCTTCCCTGCACCCTCGGTCACATTAATCGCCATGTGACTGACTCGAGGGCAGACATTAGGGGTGCGGTGTCAATTTAACGATTCGACAATTTGTACCGTAATTGGTGGAATTATCACCGAACCCGCACAAATTTGTCGCCTTTCATATCCGCCAAAGACATAATTCGTTGCCAATTTTGACAAAAGGTTGATTTTTCATAATAGTTAGCAGGGAAATGAAAAGGGAGGCCTAATTTGGCCATTTTTCAACCCTTTTGAGCCCAAGAAGAGCCTACATAGGGGTTTTTGTGTGTTTAGGAGACAATTACAGTGTAATTTTTGTAATTGGAGCATTGTATGTTGATGTAATTTGAATTTTGAGCATATAATTTAAAGGGCCAACCTTGGAAGCTTGACCTAGAGATGCAACCTAGGAGGGGTGAACTTCATCACCAAATTGTTGTTTTGTTATGATGCATGTTGTCTATTTTTCACTGTTAAAACATACAAAACTTAACTAAGTTTATGTTCTTTTGCAATTTCGATCCATTACCCATAAGACATAAACTAGCTTGTAAAATTTTACAAGAAACCTTCAAATTTCTAATTTCAGAGGAATTTTAACATGACCGATCCCTTAAAGCCATTACATGTGATGTCCTTCTCAAGAACTAGGGGAAGTACATCTTAGGTTCACCAATTAGTATGTATGAGAGCATTAATGCTAGTTTCTCAAGGACAAACCATTGATCTAGCCATTCAAAGAAATTTACATGAAGGGTACGAAATAAATTGATGACATATGAAGAATGTATTTTCATATGTAAAATAAAAACAATACAAACATTTCAATGAAAATGTTCACATAATGAACAAGTTCACTTAGTGTAATTATTGAACTTTGAAAGGTATGAACCAACTCTCACATTTGAACAAGAGCTACAAACGCTATAGATGGTATATATGGTTGATTCACTTCGTAGAATAAATGTGACAATTAATTTTTTCTAATTTAACTAATAAATGAAATGGTCATTTTATGGTATCTTTTCCCACAAATTCTCTCAAAAATATTGTAGAAAAAATTAACAATTAAAAGTTTAAAATATTTAATATGTAAAATAAAAAATTTAAGATATTTAATATTTATCTCCAAATAGTTATCGTCTTTTCTCCCTTTTAATTTAATTAATTAAAGAAATGCCATATGAACAAATGTCATATGAAATGAGTTATAGGTTTCTTAAGCATGTGGTATTGATAAGTAATGGTATTGTAAGAAATTATACTTGTCAATATGGTGAAGAGGTGTTGTAGCAGCTACAACCACCCTCCAAAATTTTTCCTTCGCTTTGTTTTGCAACCTCCCCCCTCAAAATCTTAGAAGCATGTCTTGCATTGCTAAAATACTTGTGCTTCATTTGAGTTCATATTTCACTTTGCATCTTGTGTTTGCTTACTTGCTTTGTTGACCGATCAGAAGCTCACCCCGCGACTTGGTTTACATTCGGTTCTTGCACTATCTTGGAAAACTACACATTCCTAGAGGACATCTTGCCTTTCTCTTAGGAATTGCGTTGAAAATCATGTCAGTCTGACCTACTCTCGAGAATTGCATAGAGTAGTCCGGTATACATCCTTACTCAGAGAATTTGCACAGAACATCTTGACACTGGGCTTGGGCTCAGGAATTTCACAGACCCAACTGGCAGATTGTCTTCAACTGGGAAATTGCACAAAACATGAGAGGCACCCAGAGCCACTCAACCTAGGAATTGCGCAGAATAATTCCATCAGTTGTTGTTCAAAGCATGTATCAGCAAGTTGCCTGGTTCCCTCTAGAATTGTGCAATTTCTCCATGCATCCATGGCAACCTTTCCTGAAAAAGTGAAAAAAAGAAAAAAAAGGTAAAAAACATCCTTAAAAAATAAGGATCTATCTTTAGCACTGGGAGTTACACTCAAGTTGATTTTAGAAACTTCCAACCGCTTGTCGCTTTTTCCTATGTTTTTGGCATGTGTGTCATAAATCCGAAATCGATCAAATCTATTTAAACGACCCCCAAAAGCTCATTCTACACATTTGATCCTGGAAATCTAGCATTCCCAAGGCATCTAGGAACCTTTGGCAAAATCAACACATATTTTACAATTAAGTTTCGCTTTTCAAGTCTTTTACTGCTTTTTCTGTCGCTTTCATTTCCTTGGCTTGTATGAGTGTTATTTGGCATGTTTTATTGAATGGTCGTTGTTGTTTTATTTTGTTTTAACTTGTAGTAGTTTTGTTTCAAGTTTTTCATTGTCTTTCTTAAGCATCACGTGCATAAAACTTTTTTTGCACTTGCAATCACCGTTGCGGTGACTCTCCCCACCAGCTTCATTGTTCATTGATTTGATTGATTCCTGCATTGGTTTTGATTACATGAATAATCATTCACTCCTATCTGTACCATACTTCATTCATGCATTCAGATTTACTCATTTTCAGGTTCCCTTTGGGTAGATCTGAGCTGCCTCAGCTCAGATCTTTCTTTGCCCAACATACACTACGCATTCCCAAAACTAAAGGCTCTGCCTTGCCTCCAGGAATTGCATCAAAGTTTCTTGTCACTAAACTCATGCTATGCTTTGCGCAGTTCTAGGAGACAGTGCCTAGCCTTACCCATTGGGATTTCGCAATGTGCAGTCCCACTCAACAGTCAAGCCAGACTGAACTGTGCATTGTGTAGTTCTAGTCCACAGTCAACCTAGTTGGACTACGCTCAACACAGTTCCAGTCAATAGTAGGTCTCACTAGCAGCTGGCACTACGCAATGCGTAGTACCCACTGATAGTCCTCCAAACTCTGAGAGTCACTACTGCAAAATCTTGCCCAACAGTCACCCAGTTTTTTGTTTGATCGATCCTTGAAGTTCTTTGTCTTTTTAAATTGAAATTTTCTTGTCGTGAGTGTCTGCTTTGTCTCTAGGTATATCATTTGTTGAGCAGTCTCTCAGCAGCACATGCATCATGGTTTCCAAGATAGTTGGATCAAAGGACACTGTAGAGAAAATCACTGGAGATGTGGTTGAACATGTGCCAATGAACTTTCCCATCTATGCAGACACACAATTGTTCGTAGAGAAGGACATGAAGATCACATGGCAAGAAATAAGGGACATATTTGTAGGAAGTTTCAAGGAAGATCTGGAAGATTGACAAGTCTATGTCAACATCCACAAGTCAAGCTTGTACAAGGTTGAATACACGTACCCTGCCTTCTCGTGCACATATATCATTCATTTGGTGGTCTCACATATTGATCTCGAGATGATAACATTGAGAAATACCATTGGGACACTTCTTTCCACCTTCAGGACAGAAAACTATCATCAGATGTTTCACTTTTCGTAGTCGGTGAAATACATGGATGTACTATTCTTCACTCCCAACAAAAATGTAAAATCTAGAGATATCATGAATCATTAGGTGAAAGAGACATCAAATTTCAGGATAACACCCACCCAGGTCTACAAAACGAAGTCACTCAGGAAGGCTTACCAACTCTGGGTCATCTTTGCATGTCACTTGTATGGCCAAGAGAGCATGAAGGCCTTCCTGCAAAGTTGGATTGTTATGTTAGATCAGTTGGAAAATGAAGGAAGGCCTTTCAACTGGTTAGACATGTTGGATCTTCAGCTGAAAGTAGATGTGTCAAATGCCCAAAATCAACCTAAGGATGGAAAAGTGAGATTCTATATGTCCGTGTACCTACTTGATGCAATTTGTTCCCAACAGCAATTCCCTGGCATGGGTTAGATATGGACACCATCAGAGGAAGTTGTGAATGTTTATTGCAAGTTGTTCTTTGAGTGAAGCTATTGAGGAGTCATGGAAAAATTGTCTAGCCACTTCATCACCCCACTGTACCGGACAATATTTGAGCAGGATCCACCTTGCATGTCCCAGGAAGCGATGCAGGCATTTCTTAACATTGCAGATTGGTATGCCTCACCCAATGACACCTTCATCGGGATGTTTGGGCGTGGAGAAGCCTCTGCATGATCTACCAAGGTTTTCCATGGACAAGTTGGTCATGCATGAGGTTGCATACTGAATCTCCATAGGGTTATCAATAGGACCGCACAAGAGGAAGAAGGCACCATGGCACACTCTTCCTTTTTGGATTAGGTTGTACGAGATTTGTACCTTGAAATATGTAGATGTTGAGGCCATGGACTTGTAGAAGTGTGGGTTCAGCACCAAGATTTTCAATCCATATGATCCTCACTACATACGCAAGAACCACTGTGTGAAGGTGTACTTCCCATGGGTCCACGGGCATGTCATTGGCCATAGGAAGATCCTTGGTGGTATTGCTATAACTCCTCTACGCTCAATAAATTGGTCAACATGGCTGTAGAATTAAAAGCAGCATTGCAGGAAGCAGCACCACAGGAAGCAACAACAACAAGAGTGAGAATAAAACCCATGGAAGACAAAGGCAACAGGAAGATTGTTGAGAGTGCAGAGGCTGAGCAAAGCTACAAGTTCAAAGAAGATCCACTTGTTCAAAGAGTAGCTTTGTATATAGATGCAAAGAGGCGGCAACACAAAAGGAGATTAGCACAAAGAAAGAGGGAGGAGAAAAGATTAGCAGAAGCAAAGAGGAAGTTGCAGGAAATGGAGAAGAAGCTGAAAGCAGAACAAGAGATCAAGAGGAGAGAGAGGGAAGAAATGCAGAAACAAGAATAAGAAGAAGGACAAGGTGCACTAACAAAGAACACTCTGCGTATATAGGTTGAGATGTCAGAGCAGTCAACAGATGAAGAGGAGGGTGAGCATGTGTAGGTTTGGGAACTTGCTCAAATTGAGGTTCGGGAACTTGCTCAACAATTTGAGCAAGTATTTCAGGTGAGATACATGGAGACGGAACTAGAGCTGCAGGACCAAGACACCAATCTCATGCTGAGATCATCTGAGGTTGCACCACAGTCTCCACCACTCCAGAATCACAACCAATCATGAGTGAGAAAGGAGAAGTTGTTCTCCTTGATGATGATCCGAAGACGAATGTGTACAATATGGCATTTGATGAGTCACAAAAGAGGATTGTACAACCATGAAGAAAGCAACTCCTGGATGATCATACATCACCTACGCACACAGAAGAAAGGGTAATTGTGCTATATGTTCGAAAACATCCAATTTCCATGGTCGAGGCTCCTAAGGCTTATGCAGAAGCCATGAGTTGAACGGTCAATTTCTTGATAGAAGAGAATGATCAAATGACGAAGGACTTGCAAGAGGCTAGACAAAGAACAAAGTAGTCCGCAAGGTCTGCCATGACAAAGATGAAGAAGAAATAGTGGCAAATATATCAACTTTGGAGGCCACCATGAGGATAGTGTATAATAGATTTGTCACCGTGCATAAAGCAATTGTTCATCTATATAGGTTTTAGCAACAGTGCGTACAAACAACCCAAACTCTCAAAGACATTCAACTATTGTTGCGCACATGCAAGAATGAACAATGAGGTACAAGGAGACCCTGCTTTTCTTGCACAAGAGGATGAAGCTAGAGGCTAATATAGACAAAGAATGGATCCAAATGTTGATTTGGAACTATGAGAATCTCGCTCTGCTCATAAATAGAATTGAGGCTTCCTATGCATGGTTATTCAGGAGTCTGGATGTCATAGTGCGAATGCATAAGATCCCTTCAATTCAAACCCTCACTCAACCCATGGGGAAGAACCAAGTCATGCTAGATGTCGAAAAGTACATGGTATAATTGATGCACGAAGCCATCAATGATGACTTGCAGCTGGGGGCATAAAACATGCAAAGGTATGTCACTAGTCCATCCACACTTAAGATAGCGTTTTGCATGATTCGTGATGATCTGGACAGAGGTTTCATAACCATATACATGTAACCCATGGAGGCAAGAGTCCACTTTGACAAAGATGTCATCAAATAGTATGGGGACACAATAACATAGTACCAAGCTTGGTATTTGTTCGTCACCGAAGATCACCACCAGGAGTTTACCTAGGATAGTGTTGCACATGCTTTGGGATGATCTCGACAGAGGTTTCATAACCATATACACATAAGCCATGGAGGAAAGAGCCCACTTCGAAAAAGATGTCATCAAATAGTACAGGGACCCAATAGCATAGTACCAAGCTTGGTATTCGTTCATCACCGAACATCACCACTAGGAGTTTACCAAGTTGGTCTTTCACCAAGACCCCAAGTGATGTTGTTTGTCTTGTCAGGCTGACTCAAGCCTATTTTTGTCCCACATGGGTATATGTGGAAATTATATTATTGTAAACATGTTGAAAGTAAAATTCCAACTGTCATTAGTGGAATGTGAACAGTCACTATTGTAATGTGAAGAGTTGTGAGGATAGTCTAAGATTCAAAGGAGAATATCAAGGGTCACCCCACCCTTTTATATATATAGAACATTATAACTCATATTAGAGGCTTTTGGGAGCCAAGATTTTGGTTAGGCATTGCTTAGAGAAGGCTTTGAGAGTATTGTGATGAGCCTTGGCTTGTCCACAACGTAGAGTGAGAACATCTCTTTGGAGAAGCAGGTGGTGTTGATTGTAATGTTCCACTGTTGGGGCTAGTGGTTGTCAATGGTGTATGTATGGATGAAACATTCACTTTATATATATATATAACATAGCCAACACATTTTCATGCATATGTTGTTATTGTAGTTGGACTATTCTGGTTACTTTAGCAATGTATGTTTATAACTTACACATTCATGTATGAACTATTTTTTATATGATTGTATGAATCTTGTTGCAATCCTGTTTTTGGTTTAACCCATCACTTTGGATTGTGGACTATTCCACTTTCCATATTGTGATATAATTATGCTAGTGTGTTCCTTTAGGCTATGTACTATTATAGGATTTTAAGGGACACACTTCCTTTCCCCCCTTCGTGTGTTAGAATCCCCATGCATCTCTCTTGACTCGTCGTAAGGTCACACACTTGCTTCTAACAAAGTTATCTTTCTTACCACTGCACGCTACCAAAGTCAAGGTACTACTGTACTACCCACTACTGGGAATCCTAATCCAAATGGTCTGAGGTCTAGTTGGGACTTCTTACCAGGGAGATCCACTGACATGTTGGCGGGTCCAACACCGTCAACATTTATGGTGCTAAAAGGAGGGCCAAATGACAAGTTGAGTCCTCAAAGTATATTTTGAATCTATACGCATTCTTCATGACTTACATTAGAGTTAATCCTCTGACATGTCTATCTCATGGATGTGATTTTGAAGTGTCAAAGGATCTGCTTGATGAATTGTCCCATAACACATATGATGGTGAAGGTAGAGTGGCTTTTCTTAGTCATGGAGTGGCCTTCATGGGTTTTTGTGAAAGAAATGAAATTCATGAGGATCACATTACGTGCTCGCTATTCACATTCATGTTTTAAGGGCATGCACCAAAAACGTGTGTCACATTGCTCACAACATTTATTCACTCTTATGATCAGATGATCGAAGAGTTGGCATGTGCTTTCTATCACTTCCATAATCTCTCTTTTCAAATCCCATAAGATGAAATTGATTGGAAATTTATCAATGAAAGATTCCAGTATCTTCTTCACATATATAAAATCCACATGTGTTAGAATCATTCAAACCCCTCCTAGTATACCCCAATGTTAGAGTTGTTAAACCTAATATGGAAAAGGTTGATGTGAGATGTGACCCTCTGTCTGCTCCTCATCAGACATCTCCGGCTCCACAATACGAGGTGGAAGAAGTTGCGAACCCATCACGTGAACTTGTTCTCTCAACCTCCATCTTCTCGTTTTGTTGATCCCCCTGATTGTACTATGTTATGTTCTCTTGTTTCAGAATCCACATTCATTGTTCACAAGGATCAAGTTTTTGATGGAGTTGGTGTTGAGCAACCAACCTGCACTATCATTTATGATGAGTATGTGTGCGAATCTGAAGAAGAACATGGGGTGAAGGATGACCTCCCTCTATCTGCACCACATCAGTTGTTTCTTAACATCATTTTTTATTTTTCCATTTCTGATTTGTCTTGTGAAAATCCATCCTTAGATGTTTTTACTTCCGATCATTCACAGAACACAAATGATTTGAGTATGTCATTACATTTTGGAGAGGACACATCTTTCTTTCCAAATCCTCCCAATATATCATATTTTCGTTCTGGAAAATCAAAGGTTGGACATTCTTGTTTCTCATCAACCCTTCTATATGATTCGTTAGATCATGAGGATGCTGATGAAAATATCAAATTTTCTAATCGTGGTTGTCATGATCTCTTTACTCCTTCATTCGATCACGATGTTGATTCATTCGTTGTTGATCTTTCTAAGCCACTGGTCTTTGATGATCTACCTGATGATGAAGGGGAAAGCCCTCAAGCTGCCGAGGCACTTCAGCCTGAGCTGATGGTTATGTCAGTTCCTCACTGTCTTGAGATTAGTTCCACTTCTGATCATAAATCTGTTGGAACACCCCAGGCTCCATGTCACTCTCCTACTTGCATTGAATATTAGTTTGATCTACATATTTTACATCATCCACATGAATCACATGATCCCATTTCTCATGCACTGGAGGAATCATACACAACAACCACTCCTGCTAAGAGAAAGTTGTCTTCCCTTTTGTTGTTTTCTCGTTTGTCATAGTCAAAATAGTGTGCATTCTCATCATCTACACACAATGTGTTGCAACACCATGGTATGTCCATGGAGTGTTTGTCTTGTGCTTTTACTCTTTTCTTTTCTATGGACACATTCAAACTTCAGGCATGCTGGTCCTAATTGTCTTATCCTTTTTGTGTGTTGGTTTTCTTGTATATCTTTATGTTCAACCATGCATTCATCAATATGGATCAACCGATGCACCAGTGGCTGCATCGGAAATATCACTTTATGTGAGTAGGCCCATGCACTGTTTAGTTTAGGAGTAGGATTAGTGTTTTCTTTCTTGTTTGCTTTGCTTAATTGTTTTTCTTTCATTTACTTCTATCCTTTTCTTGTTTGTTTTGGTTACTTGCTATGCACCCATAGGTTTAGCTTCACATGAAACTGTGTTTGGCTCTTGAGACAAGTAGGGTGAAGTGTAAGGGGGCTTGTACAACTATTAACAATTGGTTATCTTTTGTCCTCTCTATTTATGAAGAGCTTGTTTTCTTCAATCAATGATACCCTGATGGAAAATATGTTCTGTTCAGAGTGAGTTTTTGTGAAAACACAATGCTTGCACTTTTAACTAGTACCACCTACTCTAATCAGTTTTTCTATATTCGGTTAACCCTTGTCAGCTCAATTAAGTAGAGTAAGGTGAGGGGAGAAACCTTAAGAAGTATGTCAAAGGTATATAAAACATAATTCTCTTAAGGGACAACCTATTTTTCTCTCAACAAGTCTGGATCAATCTTCTGCCTCATGAAATAAATAAGTGCCTATGCACAATTCTCTGAAAAACGAAAAAATAAAATAAGGGCGAAAGAAGAGAAAGGCTTCCTGCATAAAGAGGTGATGCAAGTAACTCTACCATGGTACTGACCAGGGTCACAGGCAGCGGAGCGATGCTTGGGTTCCTGAAGTGACTCCATCGGGTACTGTCCAAACCTACTGGCAGCGGAGAAACACCAGAGATGAAACTAAAACTCTAACAACTATAGTATGTGTGCATTGATATACCCCTCGTCCTCAATCGAAGAAACTCACTTGACTTGGCATGGTATGTGTGTTGATCGATCAAGACAATGGAAGGGACTTTATCCTTAACTAAAGCTAGTGAGCAAGCCTTAACGATCAAAGAATCGAACAATACTTCCGGAGGAGTTAGACTCACTTTACACAAAACAAGGTCCATACAGAGAGATGGAGTTCTACCAGTCTATCACCAATGTTGTAGCGGTTATAACCACCCTCCAAAATTTTTCCTTCGCTTTGTTTTGGGGCCTCCCTCCTCAAAATCTTAGTAGCATATCTTGCACTTTTAAGGTACTTATGTTTAATTTGAGTTCATCTTTCACTTTGCAGCTTGTCTTCGGTTAGTTGCTTTTATAACTAACCACAAGATGACCCTGCGACTTGGTTAATATCCGATTATTGTGCTATCTTGGAAAACTACACAGTCCTAGAGGGCAACCTTCCATGCTCTCAGGAATTATGTAGAATATCTTAGCAGCCTGCCCTTCTCTCAAGAATTGCGCAGAGCAGTCTGACAGACAACCTTGCTCAAAGAAATTGCGCAGAACATCCCAACACTGGGCTTCAACTCAAGAATTTCATAGACCCAACTGGTAGATTGTCTTCTACTGTGAAACTGCACAAAGCATGAGAGGCTTCCAGAGCTACTCAGCCTAGGAATTGTGCAAAAGCATTCCATTAGCTGTTGTCTCATGCATGCGCTGGAAACTTGTCTAGTTCCCTCCAGAACTACACAAATTCTCCATGCATGCATGATAACCTTTCCTGAAAAAACGAAAAAAGGAAAACAAAAAGTATCCCTAAAAAATAGGGATCTATTTTTAACACTGGGAGTTACACTCAAGTTGATTTTAGAAACTTCCCACCACTTGTCGCTTTCTCCAAGATTTTTGGCATGCACGTAGTAAACCCTAAATCAATCAAATCTATTTAAACAATGCCCTAGATCTAATTCTACACATTTGATCTTGGACCTCTGGAATTCCCAAGGCATCTAGGAACCTTCGACATAGCTTTTTCGGGTAAGTTTCTCTTTTCAATTCCTTTGCTACTTTTTCTATCACTTTTATTTATTTCGCTTGTCTGAGTGTTGTTTTTCATGTTTTACTGTACGACCACTAGTGTTTTAGTTTTATTTAACTTGTATAAGTATTCTTTCAAGTTTTTCATTGTCTTTCTTAAGCGTCACATACATAACACTGTTTTTGCACTAACGATCATTGTTGCGGCTACCCTTCCTGCCATCTTCACTATTCGTATATTTGAATGATCCCTGCATTGGTTTTGATTGCATGCATGATCATTCAATCCTATCATCCTTCACTCATGCATTTAGATTCACTCGTTTTCAAGTTTCCCTTAGGCAAATTTGGGCTACCTCGACTCAGATCTTGCTTTGCCCAGCATGAACTGCACATTCCCAAAACTCAAGGATCTACCTTGCCTCTAGGAATTGTTCAAAATTTTCCTGTCACTAGCCTCGAGCTATGCTCTGCGCATTTCTCGGAGACAATACCTATTATTGGCCACTGGGATTGTGCAATATGCAATTCCAACCAACATTCAAGTCAAACTGAACTGCACATTATGCAGTTCCATTCCACAGTCAACCCAGCTTGACTACACTCTGCATAGCTCTAGTCAGCAGTAGGTCTCACTGGCATTTGGGATTGTGCAATGTGGAGTTCTAGTTGATAGTCCCCCAGCCTGCGAGAGTCACTACAGCATGATCTTTCCTAGCAATAACCCAGTTTGTTGCATGATTGATCCTTGAAGTGATTTGTGTTTTCAAACTGACATTTCCTTGTCGTGAGTGTCCACTTTGTCTCCAGGTACATTAGTTGTTGAGCGGTCTCTCAGTAGCACAACCATCATGGTTTCTAAGAGAGCTGGACCAAAGGACACTATAGAGAGTATCACTGGAGATGTGGTTGAATAGGTGCCAATGAGCTTGCCCATCTATGTAGACACATAGTTGTTTGTAGAGAAGGACATGAAGATCACATGGCAAGAAATAAAGAACATATTTGCAGGTAGTTTCAAGGAATATCTAGAAGATAGAGAAGTCTATGTTAACATACATAAGTCACGCTTGTACAGGGTTGCATGCAGGTACCTCGCATTCCCATGCGCACATATCATTCATTAGGAGGTCTCACATACCGATGTCGAGACGATGACATTGAGAAATACCATTGGGACACATCTTTCGACCTTCAAGATGGAAAACTATCATCAGATGTATCACTTGTTGCAATCAATGAACTACATGGATGCATTTTTCTTGAATCCCAACAGAAATGTAAACTCTAGAGGTATCATGAAGCATTGGGTAAAAGAACCATCGAATTTCAGGATGACACCCAACTAGGTCTACAAAGTGAAGTCACTCAGGAAGGCTTAGCAACTCCTGGTCATCTTTGCATGTCGCTTGTACAGCCAAGAGAGGAAAGAGACCCTCCCGCAGAGTTGGGTTGTTCTATTAGATTAGTTAGAAAATGAAGGAAGGCCTCTCAACTAGTCGGACATGTTGGCTCTTCAATTGAATGTGCATGTGTCAAATGCCTGGAATTTTCCTAAGGATTCACAAGCGAGATTCTATATGTCCGCGTACATGCTTGATGCAATCTATGCCCAAAAAAAATTCCTTGGCATGGGTTGGACATGGACACCATTAGAGGAAGTTGTGAATGTTTATTGCAAGTTTCTCTCTGAGTGTAGCTATTGAAGAGTCATGGCGAGGTTTTCTGACCACTTCATCACCTCATTGTACATGATGATATTTGAACATGATCCACCTTACATGTCGTAGGAAGTGATGCAGGCACTGCATAACATTACAGATTGGTATGCCTGACCAGGTGGCACCTTCATCAGGATGTTTAGCATGGAGAAGCCCTTTGATGAGCTATTGAGGTTTTCCATGGAAAATTTTCTCATGTAAGAGGTTGAATAACACATCTCCATAGGGTTCTCATTAGGACTGCACAGGAGGAAGAAAGCACCATGAACCACTCTTCCTTTGCGGATTGGGTTGTACAAGATCTGTACCTTGAAAGATGCAGATGTCCATGCCAAGGACTTGAATAATTTTTTCTTTCACACTAAGAGTTTCAATCTATATGATCCTAACTACATATACAAGAACCACTATGTGAATGTATACTTCCCATGGGTCCATGAGGCATGTTATTAGCCAAAATAACATCCTTGGATGTATTGTTATAATTCCTCTAGGCTCAATGAATGAGTCAGCATGGTTGTAGAATCGAAAGCAACATTATAAGAATAAACACCATAGGAAGCATCAACAACAATAGCAGTGAGCAGAAAACCCGTGCAAGGCAAAGGCAAGAGGAATATTTTTGAAAGAACAGAGGCTGAGAATAGCTACAAGTTCAAAGAAGATTCACTTGTTGAGAGAGTAACTTTTGAGATAGATACAAAGAGGTGACAACACAAAAGGAGAGTAGCATAGAGGAAGAGGGAGAAGAAAATATTGTAAGAAGCAGAGAGGAAGTTGTAGTAGATGGCAAAGAAGTTGAATGCATAACATGAGCTCAAGAGGAGAGAGAGAGAAGAAAGGTAGAAACAGGAAGAGGAAGAAGGACAAGGTGCACTGATAGAGAAAACTGCATAGATACAGGTTGAGACGGTAGAGCAACCAATAGATGAAGAGGAGGGTGAGTAGGTGCAGGTTCGAGAAATTGCTCAGCAAGTTGAGCATGTATTTGAGGTGACAAACATGGAGACATAATAGGAGTTTCAGGACCAAGTCATTGATCTCATGCTGAGAGCATGTGAGGTCGCACCACAGTCTCCGCCACCTCTAGAGTCACAACCAGTCTCGAGCGAGCAGGGAGAAGTTGTTCTCCTTGATGATGATCCAGAGACGGATGTGTACAATCTGGAATTCGACAAGTCACAACAGGGTATTGTACATGCACGAATAAAGACACTCCCCGAAGATCATAAATCACTTGTGCACACAGAAGAAAGGGTAATTGTGCTAGATGTTAGAAGACATCCAATTGCCATGGCTGAGGCTTCTAAGGCTAATGCAAAAGCCACGAGTTCAACGGTCAAGTTCTAGATAGCAGAGAGTGATCGAATGACCAAGGACTTGCAAAAGGCCAGAGATAGAACAGAGTAGTCTGCAAGGTCCGCAATGATAGAGATGAAGAAAGAAATAGTGGTGTAGATATCAACGTTTGAGGCCACCATGCAGACAGTGTATAGTAATTGTCACTGCGCACAAAGTGTTTTTCTATATATATAACTTTCAACAGTAGTGCCTTTATGACTTTACCAAATCCTTGCCATCAAATAAGTGGTTTACGATAACAAATCCCTTCATACCATAAAAATTGATTTGTTTTTAAATATAAATATGTAATACGTACCTTTTGTAACAATTGCACCTCATGTAGACCAAAATATTGCCCCATCTCTAGTATCCAACCTTGTAGGATACTACAAGGCTAGGAGCAACAACACTTCCATATTTATAATTGTGAGTGGTATGATTTCTTGTTGCCATAGTTTTGCTTTCAATTTTTGTTTCTAGCCTGAATGCCTTCTCCAATGAATCAAGTTCCCAAAGACGAACCTCATGTAGAATGTTATCCTTTAAAGTCCATATGAAGACATCAATATTCTACTTCTCTGGAATATCATTTATCCTACTATTAATTTTTGGAAGTTCTCAATGTGATCTACCATTGAACCCTTTTATTTTAGATTTATCAATTGGCTAAAGGAGGTGTTTCTCTTTGTATCATCATAATGTGCTATCATTTCCTCTGTGAAAATTGACCATGTGACAAGTGGTTTATGAGAACAAAGCCCTTCATACCAAATCAATTTTTATGGTATGAAGGGCTTTGTTCTCGTAAACCACTTGTCACATGGTCAATTTTCATGGAGGAAATGATAGCACATTATGATGATACACAGAGAAACACCTTCTTTAGCTATTTGATAAATCTCAAACAAAAGCGTTCAATGGCAAAGCACATTGAGCACTTCCAAAAATTGAATATAAGGGTAAATGATATTCCAAAGAAGTAGAATATTGATGTCTTCATAGGGACTTTAAAGGATAACATTCAACATGAGGTTCGTCTTTGGGAACCTAATTCATTGGGGAAGGCATTCAGGCTAGAAAAAATAATTGAAAGCAAAATTATGGCAACAAGAAATCGTACCGCTCACAATTATAAAGATGGAAGTGTTGTTGCTCCTAGCCTCCCACAACCTACAAGGTTGACACCGCAACAATTGGAAAAAAAAAGAGAAAATGGGCTTTGTTAAAGTTGTGATAGAAAATGCACTAAAGGTCATAAGTGTGTTGAGAAGAAATTATTTTACATTGATTGTGAAGAGGAGAAATAAGAAATGAATCCGACCATATCTTGTTCTGTATTGGCATGAATTACCACTCCTCAAACTCTCAAGATAGAAGGACATATCAAGAAGAAGAAGGTTCAAGAAGTGAAATATCAGGAAGAAAAGGATCAAGAAACTTAGAAAGAAGAGGATATACACCAGGAATCAACCCCAGCGAAAGAAGAAATGAATCTGACCATATCTTGTAAAGCATTGGCAAGAATTACCACTCCTAAAACTCTCAATATAGAAGGACATATCAAGAAGAAAAATGTTCAAGAAGTGAAAGATCACATCGAGCATCAAGAAACGAATCCGACCATATCTTTTAATGTATTAGCAATATTACCACTCCTCAAATTCTCAAGATAGAAGGACATATCAAGAAGAAAAAGGTTCAAGTAGTGAAATATCACATCGAGCATCAATAACAAGTTCTCACACTTTAAAGGATAACGCCACTTTGGTACAAAATTGAATGAAACAACAAGCAGATCAATATCGCAGTGAAAGAAGTTTTGATGTAGGTGATTGGGTATTTTTACAGCTACATTCATACAAACAAATGTCCCTCAAGCAAGCTATTTATGAGAAGGAAATGTTGGAAATACTAGATGCACTTAAGAAATGGCGCCCTTACCTAATGGGAAGACACTTCAAGGTAAAAACAAATCATGATAGTCTTAAATACTTTTTAGAACAAAGATTATCTTCAGGAGAACAGAAAAAATGGGTCACAAATATGTTGGGTTATGACTTTGAAATCATCTACAAAAAAGGGAAGCAAAATGTTGTTGCAAATGCACTCTCAAGAAAGGATGAGGATGTGGAAGCATTTTTTTGTGCCATTTCTATTATCCAACTAGATTGGATAAACGAAGCAAAGGATGAATGGAACAGTGATGAAGAAGTGTGGGAACTCATTGAAAAGTTGCAAAAGGTCCCAGTTCAAACAATATTGCCAAAACTTGACGAAGAAAAAACCATATTGCAACCCAAAGCAGTCACAGAAACAAGAAATCGACAACTACAAAATCGATCAATTTCAGGGTATCTCATCAAGTGGAAGAACTTACCCACTAAAGATTCCACATGGGAGGATGATAATTTTATACAAAAGCATCCAGAAATACTCAAGCATTGAGGAAAACACTTTTTTAAGGAGAGGGGCATGTTAGGTCCCTACACTACTAGTGTAACCCCTTATTGTTATTAGTGCAACCCCCTTATTATATTGTGGTGCCCATGTAGTCCCCATATTGTTATTATTGTGCCCCATAAAAGCCCACTATTGTTATTGTTGTGCCCCTACAATATTATTGTTATGTCGGCTCTGATTATATTATGACCCATTAGACTCCTATATATAGAAAGGAAGTATTGTGATTAGTATCATCCAAGAATTGTTCATTTGTGCAATGTAAAGGAGGTTGTCCCCTCGAAGAGGCTGATTTCTAAGCCATTGATCTATCTTTTCTATATTTTTGTGAGCTAGTTTCATAACACTATGGGACACACTTCCGTTCTCCCTTCGTGTGTTAGAACCCCCATGCATCTCTCTTGACTCACTACAAGGTCACACACTTGCTTCCAACAAAGTTATCTTTCTTACCTCTGCGTGCTGCCACACTCAAGGCACTACTGTACTACCCACTGATGTGACTCCTACGCCAAATGGTCTGAGGCCTAGTTGAGACTTCTTACTGGTGAGATCGCTTGACATGTTGGCGGGTCCAACAACGTCAATAAGAGGGAATGAATCTCCATTGTTAGGAGTCATAAAGTAATTGTTTTGATGTTTATCATGAATTGACCACTATAGAAATTTACCAACCATTTTGTATGATTAGGTAGCAACATAGGGTTTCCAGATTTTAATTTAATTATGAATAATTATTAGGTAGATAGTAGTGATTTAGCCTTCACATAATATTCTAGAATATTCATAGTGGTGGATGGAAAATGAAAGAGCAAGATTTATTTTAGAAGTATTTAAGTCCTTTCTTCCATTTTAATTAAATTGGTTAATTAAAAAAACACGTCTCTTATGAATATGAGTTAAACATTTTGAAGCATGTGTTATTAGTAAGCCATGGTATTGTCCCATCGTATTGTACCAAAGTCTATTTATAGGTTAAGAATCTCCATGCAAAGTGAGATTAACCTACATCATTAAATATATTGTTACATGTATTTTAAAATGTACATATATATGTTTAAAGCATATATTAATTATTTTTAGAATCAATAATAATAGTATTAATAATAAAGAAATTATATTATAGTTAAATTTATTATTTTTATTTAAATTGAGTAATGTTAGGTATATCATAAAATAAGTATTTTGACGTCTATATGTGTTTGTGAGCCATTTAGTTTATATGGTTGCTTTAATTTTAATAATAATGAAATATAACAAATTAAGATTTATTTCAAAACTAATTGTCTTTTTAATTAAGTTTTTTTTTTTTTAATTTTAAATTTAATTAAAAATAATATCATGTTTCCACCACACACCGGCACAATGCTTCACACATATATAGATATATTTAAATGAATAATGGTTATTTTTAAAATTAAATTAAATAAAATCGGTCTTTTTAAATTGGATTATTTCAAACTACTATCGAATAGAAACATATCAATGTGTTATGGTACTTTGTTTAATATATATATATATTATATATATAATATATATAATATATATATAATATATATATATATATATGTATTTAATATTATATAGTTAAATTAAATTAATTTAATTATATAAAAAATTATAAATATCTTACAATAAATACAAATATAAATACAAATACAAATGCATTGAATTTAATTTAGGCAAATATATACTTGTAAAAAACAATGATTGATATACTAAATTGTTTTAACTAAAATTATTTAATATGTAATATTGATATAGATATGTTCTTTCTAAGGGTTATATGTAAATTTAATGATGGTTAATGGATAAATTGGGGTTGATATTATACATTTCACTTCTCCATGACCATGACCATATTTTTGTTTGTAGCTAATAATTATACTCCATTTTAACTACCTTTCTTTTTAATAATTGGCCTCAAAATATTCAGTGGAGATTATGCTCTCAAGAAATATGAAGGGCATGCGTAATATAAACTGATTTTCACTAGATATGGGATTGATTTAAAAGTCAATAAACCTTGATTTTTACTCAAAATCAGTGTTTTGATTGAGTCTTGCTTCCCAATTTGGCAAAGATTCAACATGCTTGTGCGATTAGTGTTGATCTGTAAGATTCTAGTGTTTGTTTTACATAAAACAGTTATACAAAACATGTAACCTATATGAAATATATATATATACCACCCATCTCATTCGACAGTCAAAACTTACAGAGAATTTTATGGTTCAAAGACAACATAACTTCTAAGTTTCTGAAGCTGATTTGTTGTAGAAAAGTGAAGGATGTTGGCCTCTATTTAAATTTTAATCGCCATGAATTCAAAGCTCTCGAGAGTAGGTGCTCTATGAATGTGATAAGAAATCAAAGACTGAAAACAAAGAATGAATGGAAAAAAAAGTGGTGTGATTATTCTTCTTGTAGTTAGTAGACAAATTTTCTCCACTTCACAAACACAATTCATTTTGAGGAAGAGGAAACGAAGTATTTTGAGTGGAGGGATGTGGTGATTCGCAAACTTTCATGGATATTCCATTGGACAGTTCGTCACAACATATATGATAATAATATATTAAAAATACTAAAATTTTACACTATTAAAGTTTATTAAACTTTAAGATCTGTGGATTTAACTGTAATTAGTGCATACATGTGAATATAAATTATGAAGAAAATTAGAGAACAAAAAAATAAGCTTACACACACATTAGACACAAGATATGCTATCTGGGAAACGCTTTCAAGAGAAAACCTAGCTAGAAGGTGCGGTCGTTTTGCTCTCTTTCTCTGTTTGGAAATATGGCCACAGGTACAAAGAAGTAATACCTTTGGCCTGTGGGATGCTACAGTGCATAAATCCTCTTTCAGTGCTCTACCTCTTATCTCTCATTTTCATCTTTTCTCAGCTATGGAACATGTTGATGGTGTTGGACCTACCAAGATGTCAAGGCGATCTCCCCGGGAAGAAGTCCCAATTAGACCTCAAACTATTTGTGTAGGAGTCCCAGTAGTACATCGTATGGTAATGCCTTGACCACGATGTCGCACAGAGGCAAGTAAGATAACTCTGTCAGTAGAAAGGGTGTGACTGATGCAATGAGTGAAGGAAGGTGTATGATAGGTTCTAACACTTCGAAGACAGAAGAAGGTGAAGGTGAGTTCTAGGTTGAAAGGGCTCCGTCCCAACTCGTCTAGGAATAGCCAATACAAAAGGACATTCACAGCTTTCTCTGGAGAAATCCACTCGAATGCGGAAGTCACATCATACAAGGTAAGGTAACATGTACAACACTCACGGAGCAGTCCGAGACTAGTGTGATGGTTGTTACAACAAGGTTCATGTGAAAGTTCTGTCTGATGTCTAGCAGAGAAGTCGACACAGATGGTGACAACATTAACAACATATGCAACACATTAACATAAAGATTCATATAATTGCATAGAAATTAGTTCATACAAAAATATGTAAGTTAAACAACATATATCATTAAGGCAACCGGAGCACTCCAACTACAATAACAACATATGCATGAAAATGTGTTGGATCTTATTATATAAAGAAGTGTAAGTCACTATCATACAATACACCATGTAAACCTGCTAGCCCCAATAGTGGAACGTTATAGCCACATCCGCCTACTCCTCCAAAGAGGTGAACTAGCTCCGTGCAGTGGAGAAGACAAGGTGCGTTACAATATTGTCCAAGCTTTATCCAAGATAGTCTTATCATAAGCTTAGCTGACCAAAAACCTCTACAATGTGTTATGAGGGACTATTTATAGCAAAGGGTGAGGTGACCCTTGACATTCCCCTTTGTGATAGTTCAACTACCCTCATGAATCTTCACCTACTCTATGACGGTTACATCCAACCATTGACACTTGAATTACACTTGACATGACTCAACATTACAATGCACATGTACTCATGTGAGACAACATGGCTTGAGCAAGCCTTGTAAGACATCACTAACACTCAGTCCTCTATGAAGAGACCAACTCTTTGACATGCTTGTGATGGTGAAGGTGGTGAGCTGATGCCAAGCTTGGTCGTCTGTGATGGTGTTCATGCACCTCATGGTGAAATCTTGCTGAAGCGAACTCTTGCCTCCATTGCAACCGGTGCATTGGTTCAGCCCCTTTATCCCACTCATCTACTAACATGTGCATGGTCTTCTTGGGTAAGGTTGAACCGAAAACACACTAATTCATAGTGTCTGTATTGATCTTCAACTGTGTGTTGGTGGTCATGCGCATGAACTTGCCGAAGTACATGTTGAGCCCTAGTTGGACTTGCTTCTTGGCTTCGCCTTGGTGAGTGTGTTGAATGGGTTGGATTGCATGCATGTGTTGAACGACATGCATGCTGCTGAATCCCTTTCATGCGATCAACAACACTACTCACTGTGTCTGCTACGTGTTAGCTGCTGGGATGGATCTTTAAGTTGTATGGTCATAGTTTCATCCATGAGTGCATGTTGCACCCAATGTCGTTCCTAATCCTGCTGCAACTCATTCGTCTGTTTGTGAAGCTTCATGTTCTTCCTTGAGTTGCTGCTTTGACACATGAAACTCATTCTTTGTTCTATTCTCTGTATTTGTGCGACCTTCATGTCACGTCATCACCTCACAGATTGTCTCCAAAGTTCCTTTCATTATCAGTGGATCTGCTTGATCTTGCAACTTTGTTCTGCCTCTGTGTTTTCAACAACCTTCCTCTTGCATTTGCTGCATTCGATGCATTTGGTATGCTGTTATTCATGATGATGCTTGATGTGATGCTGCTGCTTGATGTCCTTGTCTGTGAAAAACTTGAAGTCTTCATGAGTAGGCAAGCTCATAAACACTTGATCGACTACATCCCCAAGCGTGCTCTGAATTATGTCTTCATCTCTGCTCTCTTGGAAACCATTGTACCTATATTGTTGAGAGGCATATGAACACCTATGATACCTGGAGACATGGAAACACTCATAGCAAGCAATCTATCAGTCAAAAACCAAAAGGAATATGATAACTAACTTGCAACAAACCTGGATGAATGATCATGAAGGTTGCACAATTTTGGCCAGGAGTTCGAGAGACCGACTACCAAGACTACTCAAGGCATAGTCTGGGCTACTGGGATATTGGTTGACTGCTGGAACTGCACAATGAGCAGTCCAGTCTAGCTGATGATTGTTGGGATTGTGCAATGCGCAATTCCAGCTAGGAAGGATTGTTGGCCTAGGGACAAATTTGCGTAATTTCTTGGGCCAAGCAGCCATTATCCTTCGGAAATGTGCAAAACAGTCCTGGAGGCTAGTGTTGGGCAAGAATGCACAAATCTGGAGAGGAAGGCGAGCCTTCCCTCCCCAGATTGCACAATGCAGCCTTGGTGAAGGCAGAGTCTGAGCCAAGGTTTCCCGACTCGCCGACAGACAATTCAAAGCAACTAGTAAATACATGGTGACACTAAGTGATAGAAGAGGTGATTAATAGTGCATGTAAAACATGAATGAAAGATTCATCAAATAGATCAACATGCATGTGAGTGAGGTAGTTCGTCGGTTGGGCGAACGTCCATCCAAAACAATTTCATGCATGCGACAATAGTGAGATAGCAACAAAAATTGAAATAGAGCTAGGAAAAGCTAGAATACATGTAAATGACAACAAGTGGTTAAATAAACCAAGAAAATAGTACTCCCACAAGTGAAAACATGAAAAGTGAAAAAAATGCAGCACAAGGCATGGGACGTCAACTTACCCAAAAACAGTTGAGCTCAATGTGCCGACTACTCCTAGATGTGATGTGGGATGTTAGAGCTGCAAGGTTGATGTGAGGAATGAACTATGTAGTGTCCAGTTGATGAGTTTTGACAACATCGAGGTTGTGACGCACATGCCATGAAACTAGGGGAAGCGACACTTGGCGGGAGGCTTCGGAATTTCTCCTTGTATGTCACTTCCAACTACTAAACATAGATCCCTGAAACAAGGGATGTATTTGCATGCTACCTTGGGAGAAGAATCTCGTGCATGCAAGTCTATTTTTCTCAGTCCTGGAGGGAACCAGTCAACTCAGCTGCACATGCAAGAGACTGCTCGACTACTAGAGAAAATTGTGCATTTATGGCTGGGAGTTGAGCTAGCTACCCAAAACATTTACACAATTTCTGGGCAGAGCAACTGACTACTACCGAGATTTGAACAAATTCTGGGATGAGTAGCCTTGGTGGGAAAATTTGCGCAAATCCTCTTGGGAGTGTTGGCAGGCAAGATTGTAGAATCCTGGAGCCTAGTAGGTTTCTAGAGAGGATTGCGAAATTTTTGGAGGGAAGGCTAGTTGCCCTCTAGAAATGCACAATTTTCAAGGGGAAGCTACTCAGCTTGTAGCTTGACCAAGTCTGGGTGAACAGCCTGTGAGGGGAATGGATCAAGCTATGACCAACAGGATGCCTTTGTGTAAGAAAGACATTGAAGCTTGCGAACTTGACAAAGCAAGGCAAGACGTTGTGAAGGTTGGAAGGGAGGCTCCAAAATGAGGCTAAGGAAAATTTTTGGAGGGTGGTTGTAGCCGCTACAACACTTGGCGACACACTAGTAGAACTCCAGCTCTTTGAATGGACCTTTTTGGTGAAAAGAAAGTCTAACATCTCAAGAAGTATTGTTCAATTTTCAACTCATCTTGGTTTCACACTAACTTGATTGTAAGATGTAGCATCTGCAAAACCCTTGGTCGATTGACACACATTCCAAGCCAAGGCAACACAATTCTTTTGATTGGGGTTGAGGGGTATATAGGTTCACAAGCAGTATAGATGTCAAAGTCTTAGTTTCAACTTTGGTGTTTCTCCACTGCCAGCGATCATGGTCAATACCTCGACGGAGTTACTTACATCACCTCCCTATGCAAGAAGCCTTTCTCTTCTTTCACCTTATTCATTTTTCATTTTGATTTTTTTGACTTTTTGTTTTTTCATTTTCACTGTGCATAACACTTATTCATTTCAGAGGCCCAAGAGGGATCCCCACTTATTGAGACCATAAGAGGTTTTCCCAACAGAGAAGTAGTTTATTGTATCTCCGACATGTCTATTAAGGTTTTCCCCCTCACCTTACTCTACTTGACTGAGTTGACAAGGGTTAACCCAAAAACAACCGACTAGAGAAGGTGACACTAGTTAGCACGCAAGCATTGTGTTTTCACCAAGGTTCACTTCAAACAATACGTATTTTCCTTCGACGTATCATGGACTATAAGTAACAAGATCATCATATAGAGGCAAGATGACAAATAACCAATTAGTGATAGTTGTACAAGCCCTTTTGTACTTTACCTAGCACGTTTCATGAGTCACACATGGTTTCATGCAAACTAACCTATGAACGAAACAAGCGAATGAACTAACAATCAACAAAGCAAAGAAATAGTAGAAGCAAAAATGAAATTGAAGCATGTAAACAACAAGCAAGAAAAAAAAGCATGTAAGAAAACAAGCATGCAAGCAAACAACTGAAGGAAAACACTACTCCTACTCCTACACTAACGGTGCATGGGCCTGATCACGTGAAGTGATACTTCCAATGCAGCCATCGGTGCATTGGTAGACCGATGTTGGTGAAGGCTTGGTCTGCGAGCAACCTAGTTGTGCAAACTAGCAACCAAGAAGTATATAACAATGAAGACAACCACACTTCGTGTTTCAAAGTGTCCACAGGACATAAGTGAGTGCATCTGCATGACGGGTAGTCCGCGGACTTATCGTGGTGTTTTCTGTCACTACGTGAAATTTTGAAGCATAAGCACACTCTTGAATGAGACATGCAAGCAAACGAAAGAAACAAAGATAACTTGCGTTGTTTCTTGCAATGTAAGACTCCTCCAATGCATGAGCAGTGGGATCATGTAGCTCGAGTGGAGGAAGTAAAATCTGCGTGTTATATTGATCTTGACTGCATATAGATGAGTGACGAGGAGCCTTGAGTGTTTGAACAATTTCTTGATTGGAAGCGAAACCAACCTCAGCACAGCGAGGGCCTGAATAACCATCAGCTCAGGCTGAAGTGCCTTGACGGTGTGTGGAGTTTTGACTTCGTTGACAAATGGATCTTTGTAGACTAGTGGCTTAGGCAGATTAACAACGAGTGAATCAACATTGTGATCGGATGATGAAGTGAAGAGATCATGTCAACCAAGATTATAAAATTCAGGATGTTGGTAGGCATCATCATGGTTTGATGAATCACAGAGAGGGGTAGAAGAGGAGAAAGGATGTTCATCCTCTACATTTCCGGAAAAAGCAGATGAAAGATCAAGTGGCTTTCCAATGAATGATTGGTCCTCTCTATTATTGGATGATTTGCTAACATACGATGTGTCTTGCGAAATAGCAGCAATGGGTGCATCCGTGGATGAAGACACACATGCGAAATCATGGATGTCATGGTGTCAGCCAGTAGGCTGAGCACCCAACGAAATAGAGATTTGTGAAGTGTGTATGCAAGCAGCAAACTGACCTGTTCGTCAAAAAACTTATCTTCCTCATGAATCATGGAAAGAAAGTTATGTAAGTGCTCAAGCCAAGCCACTTCACCTTCACCATCATACATCTAAGTGGACGAGAGATCAAAAAGCTTCCCTAAGATGGAGACAACTTCATGATTCGAAAAACACCTCAGGGGATGAAGAGTGCAAGACTCCATGAAAGATATGAAAAGGCTCAAAATTGGATGAGAGGACATAGCTTGTCATCAAGCCCTCCTTCTATTTCCAGAAATATTAATGGTGCTAGACCCACCAACATGTCAAGGGGATCTCTCCGGTTAGAATTCCCAATTAGACCTCAGACCGTTAGTTGTAGGAGTCCCGACAGTGGGTCGTAAGGTAATGCCTTGATCACGATGTTGCATAGAAGCAAGTAAGACAACTATGTCAGTAGCAAGGGTGTGACTGGTGCAGTGAGTCAAGGAAGGTGTATGAGAGGTTTTAACACTTCGAAGGGAGAAGAAGGTGAAGGTGAGTTCTAGGTTTAAAGGGATCAGTCCCAACTTGTCTAGGAACAGACAACATAAAGGACATTCACAGCTTCTGGCAAAGAAGTCCACTCAGATGCGGTAGTCACATCATACAAGGTAAGATAACACATACAAAACTCATGGATCAGTCCGAGATGAGTGCGACGGTTGTTATAACAAGGTTCATGTGAAAGGTTTCTCTGATGTCCGGTAAAGCAGTCAACACAGATGGTGATAGCATTAACAACATATGAAACACGTTAACAACAAGATTCATATAATTGCATACAAATCAGTTCATACACAAGTATGTAAGATAAAAAACATATATCATTAAGGCAACCGGAGCAATGCAACTACAATAACAACATATGCATGAAAATGTGTTGGCTCTTATTATATAAATAAGTGTAAGTCACTATCACACAATAGACCATGTAAACCTGTTAGCCCCAACAATGGAACGTTACAACCAAATCCTCTTACTCCTCACAAGAGATGAACTAGCTTCATGCAGTGGAGAAGCCAATGTGTGTTACAATACTGTCCAAGCTTTATCCAAGATAGTCTTATCAAAAGCTTAGCTGACCAAAATCCTCTATAATGAGTTATCAGGGACTATTTATAGCAAAGGGTGGGGTGACCCTTGACATCCCCCTTTATGATAGTTCAACTACCCTCATGACTCTTCACATACTCTATGAATGTTACATCCAACCATTGACACTTGACTTACACTTGACATGACTCAACATTACAATGCACATGTACTCTTGTGAGACAACATGGCTTGAGCAAGCCTTGCAACACATCATTGACACTCGGTCCATTGTGATGAGACCAACTCTTTGACATCCTTATGATGGTGATGGTGGTGGGATGATGCTAAGCTTGCTCATTCGTGCTAGTGTGCATGCACCTCATGGTGACATCTTGCTGAAGTGAACTCTTGCCTTTGTTGCAACCGGTGCATTGGTTCGTCCCCTTCATCCCACTCGTCTGCTAACATGCACATGGTCTTCTTGGGTACGGTTGAACCGGAAACACATTGATGCATAGTGTCCATGTTGATATTCAAGTGTGTGTTGGTGGTCATGCGCATTAACTTGCCGAAGTACATGTTCAGCCCCAGTTGGACTTGCTTCTTGGTTTTGCCTTGGTGAGTGTGTTGAATGGATTGGATAGCATGCGTGCACTCAACGACATGCATGCTACTGAATCCCTTGCATGTGATCAACAACACTGCTCACCATGTCTAATCCATGTTAGCTACTGGGATTGATCTTTAACTTGTACGGGCGCAGTTTCATCCGTGAGTCCATGTTGCGCCCACTGTTGTTGCTGATCCTGCTGCAACTCATTTGTCTGTCTGTGCAGCTTCATGTTCTTCCTTGAGTTGATGCTTTGGCACATTTAACCCCTTCTTTGTTCCATTCTCTGTATTCATGCGAGCTTCATGTTTTGATGTCACCTCATAGCCTGAGTATCCAAAGTTGCTTTAATTATCAGTGGATCTGCCTGATTCTGTAACTTTTTTCTGCCTGTGTTATCAACAACCTTCCTCTTGCATTCTCTACATTCCCTACGTTCACTGCATTTGGTATACTTCCTTCAACTGTTTTTCATGATGATGCTTGTTGTGATGTTGTTGCTTGAAGTCCTTGTATACGAACAACTTGATGTCTTTGTGATTAGGCAAGCACATAGACACTTGATCGACTACATCCCCAAGCATTCTTTGAACTATGTCTTCTTCTCCATTCTCTTGGAAACCATTGTACCTATACTACTGAGAGGCAGATGAACACCTCTGATACCTGGAGACATGGAAACACTCAAAGTAAGCAATCTGTTAGTCGAAAACCAAAAGGAACATGAGAACTGACTTGCAACATACCTAGGTGAATGATCATGAAGGCTGCGCAATTTCGGCCGGGAGGTCAGGGGACTGACTGCCAAGACTGCTCAAGGCACAGTTTGGGCTGCTGCGAGACTGGCTAACTCCTAGAACTGAAAAATGCATAGTACAGTCGCGTTGTTGACTGCTAGGATTGTGCAATGCAAAATTCCAGCCGGGAAGGACTGTTGGCCTAGGGACAAATATGCGCAATTTATTGGCCAAGCAGCCATTTTCCTATAGAAATGTATAAAACAGTCCTAGAGACCAATGTTGGGAAAGAATGCAAAAATCTGGAGAGGAAGGTGGGCCTTCCCTCCATAGATTGCACAATGCAGCCTTGGTGAAGGCAGAGTCTGGGCCAAGGTTGGCCCGACTCCCTAACAGGCAATTGAAAGCAACTAAGATAGTAAATACATGGCAACACTAAGTGATAGCAGAAGTGATTGATAGTGAATGCAAAACATGAATGAAAGATTCATCAAATAGATCAACATGCATGTGGGTGAGGCACTTCGTCAATTAGGCGAACGTGCAAAATAGTTTCGTGCATGCGACAGCAGTGAGATAGCAACGAAAACTGAAATAGAGCTAGGAAAAGCTATAATACATGTAAATGACAGTAGGTGTTCACAGAATCAAGAAAATAGTACTCCCACAAGCAGAAACCTTAAAAGCAACAGAAATGCAGCACAAGGCATTAGAAGCTATATTACCCAAAAACAGCTGAGCTGAATGTGTTGACTTCTCCTAGATGTGATGTGGGATGTTAAAGCTACAAGGTTGATGTGAGGAATGAACTTTGTAGCATCCAGTTGATGAGTTTTGATAACATCTAGGTTGTGATGTGCAAGCCACGAATCTAGGGGAAGCCACACTTAGTGGGAAGCTTCAGAATTGCTCCTTGCGTGTAACCTCCAACTGCTAAACATAGATCCCTGAACTAAGGGATGCCTTTGCATGCTGCCTTGGGAGTAGAATCCCATGCATAGTATTTTTTTTCTCAATCCCGGATGGAACCAGTCAACTCAGCTGCACATGCAACAGACTGCTCAACTAGTGGAGAAAAGTGCGTGTTTCTGGGAGGGAGTTGGGATGGCTGCCCAAGAGATTTGTGCAATTTCTGGGAAAGTAGCTAACTCCTTCCTAGATTTGTGAAAATTATGGGCTGATCAGCCTTGCTAGGGAAATTTTCTTAAATCTTGTTAGGAGTGTTGACAGACAGGATTGTGCAATCTTGGAGCCCAGCAGACTTCCAGAGAGGATTGCGCAATTTCTGCAGGTAAGGCTGGTTTCCCTCAAGAAATGCACAATTTTCAAGGGGAAGCTGCTCAGAGTGCAGTTGTCCAAGTCTGAGTGAACAACCTGTGAGGGGAATGGATCAAGTTGTGATCAACATGCTTCCTTTATGCAAGAAAGACACTGAAGCTTGTGAACTTGACAAAGCAAGGCAAGTTGTTGTGAAGGTTGGAAGGGAGGCTCCAAAACGAGGCTAAGGCATAATTTTGGAGGGAGGTTGTAGCTGCTGCAACACTTGGCGACACACTGGTAGAACTTGAGCTCTCCCAATGGACGTTGTTCGTGAAAAGCAAGTCTAAAATCTCTAGAAGTATTGTTCAGTTTTCAACTCATCTTGGTTTCACACTAACTTGATTGTAAGATGTAGCATCTATCAAACACTTGGTCAACTGACACACATTCCAAGCCAAGGCAACACAGTTGTTTCGATTGGGTTTGAGGCGTATATAGATGCACAAGTAGTATAGTCGTTAGAGTCTTAGTTTCATCTCTGGTGTTGCTCGACTACTAGTAGGCCTGGACAGTACCCCAGTGGAATCACATAGGAACACAAGCATTGCTCCGCTGCCAGCAATCCTGGTCATTATCCTCGTGGAATTACTTGGATCACCTCCCTATGCAGGAATCCTTTCTCTTCTTTCACCTTATTCATTTTTTACTTTTCATCTTTTCATTTTCACTGCGCATAACACTTATTGATTTCAGAGGTCGAAGAGGGATCCCAATTTATTAAGAGCATAAGAGGTTGTTCCCACAGAGAAGTAGTTTATTGTATCTATGACGAATCTGTTAAGGTTTCCCCCCTCACCTTACTCTACTTGATTGAGTTGACAAGGGTTAATCCAAAAACAACTGACTAGATAAGATGACACTAGTTAGCGCGCAAGCATTGTGTTTTGACCAAGGTTCACTTCGAACAATACGTATTTTTCTTCGACGTATCATGGACTAAAAGTAACAAGCTCATCATACAGACGCAAGATGACAGATAACCAAGTACTTATACTTGTACAAGCCCTCTTGTACTTTACCCATCTCGTTTCATGAGTTATACATGGTTTCATGCAAAATGAACCTATGAACGAAACAAACGAATGAACTAACAATAAAAAAAGAAAAGCAAGAGTAGAAGAAAAAATGAAAGCGAAGCAAGTGAACAACAAGCAAACAAATCATGTAAGAAAACAAGCATGAATGAAAACAACTGAAAGAAAACACTTCTCCTACTCCTACACTAATAGTGCATGGGCCTGATCATGTGAAGTGATAATTCCAATGCAACCACCAGCGCATTGGTAGACCCATGTTGGTGAAGGCTTGGTCCGCGAGCAACCCAATTGTGCGAACCAACAACCAAGAAAGATATAACAATTAATACAACCACACTTCATGTTTCAAAGTGTCCACGGGACATATGTGAGTGCATGTGCATGATGGCCAGTCCACGGACTTATCATGGTGATGTGTGACACTACGTGAAACTTTGAAGCATAATCACACTCTTGACTAAGACATGAAACCAAACAAAAGAAACAAAGATAACTTGCATCGTGCACAAGTGCTTGCAATGTAAGACTCCTTTAATGCATGAGAAATGGGATCATGTAGTTCGAGTGGAGGAAGTAAAATCTGAGTGTTAGATTGATCTTGAGTGCATACAGATGAGTGATGAGGAGCCTTGAGTGTTCGAAAAATTTCTTGATTAGAAGAGAAACCAACCTCAGGATAGTGAGGGCCTCACATAACCATCAACTCCAGCTGAAGTATCTCGATGGTCTGTGGGGTTTCAAATTTGTTGACAGATGGATCTTCGTAGACTAGTGGCTTAGATAGATTAACAACGAGTGAATCAACATCATGATCGAATGATGAGGTGAAGAGATCATGACAATCAAGATCAGAAAATTAAGGATGTTGGTCGGAAATATCATGGTTTAATGAATCACACAAAGGGGTAGATGAGAAGGATGTTCACCCTCTGTGTTTTCAGAAAAAGTAGATGAAAGATCAAGTGGATTTCTAATGAATGATTGGTCCTCTCCATTGTTGGATGATGGACTAACATACAGCGTGTCCTGCGAAATATCAACAATGGGTGCATCTGTGGATGAAGACACACATGCAAAAGAATGGATGGCAGGTTCACCAACGATGTTAGGAAATAACGGAGGGTGCTCAGATGGAAGGGAGTCATCCTTCGCCGAGTGTGAATTCTCAAGCTCCCGCTCATACTCTTCATGAATGACAACACATTTTGGTTATGAAACACCAACTCTGTCAGTGGTTTGTTCCTCGTTCACAACAAGTGAAGAGTCTGGAATAGATGAACACAAGAGAATATCATCCAGAGGAACATCTAGGTGCAAAGATGAAGGTCGTAGAAAAGAATGCATATGAGGACTCGAAGGGCTTACAACCAAATCTATGAGAAAATTGAGTGAAGTGATGTTGGGAGGGTGTGAAGGATCAACAGGTGTGTGAATATGATCCTCAACATCACTAGGCAGTGGTGAAGTTGTTGAATAAGAGGAAGGCGAACAGTGAGTTGAGATAGTTCCTACTTCCACATGAGATTGTGCAAATCCATCAGTGAAGAATGCTGAGCGAGGCTTGATATCAAAATTTCTCTTGTGACGGGCAGATTTCTTAAGGCAGTACTCAAACCTCTCCCAAAGGTAAGCAAATTTCATCTGGATCCTCGAAGCTTGAAACTTCAAGTCACAGAAGCACTGCTAAAAATCAATAATGGATTCATGTAGAGCCTTTCGTTGTTGTAATAGTTTCCGGTCAAGATGGTCTGGATCAAAATGATAGAACGTGTCTTTAATAAGATCACAGAAGTGCTCAAATGATTGCACGATGTCAACAGCTAGGCTGAGCTCCCAACAAGAACAAATCTATGACATTGACCAGGTACATGAAAGGAAATAACATTGATAACATTTGCCTTTATTTTAATCAGAATCCTCGAAAAGGAGTAGGAAAATGGAATATTGCTCAATGATTAGAAGATATATGTTGTGTCCTTTGTTAACAAAAATATATTAATTAGCACTTTGATTAGGATTGCATAGAGATACTTTGTATGTCCAAGGATCCTTAGATTGACTTAATGTTAATCAATATTTTTTTATTATTCATAGCTCACTCATGAAATAAAATTTCTATACCTCTAGTCAAATTAGATGAAAAAATACAAAGAGAGATATGAAAAAGGCAAACCTACAAATTTTGTTATGCTAGCAACGACGACAATAGAAGAGTATGTAGAACACGTGGTGGTTCTAGTGTTTGAGAATCATGAAATTTCCTGCAAAGTTGGTAACTGAGACAATATAAGCACAGATCAAACATAACCATGTTTAGATTGTTTAATATATGACAAAGATAATTTTTTCCCCTTGTACATGAAAGGATGTTTTCTTTTTTTATTTTTTTAATACAACAACAATAGTTAGATTTCACTATATTTCAATATCGAGTTGAATCACATGGGGAGACCTTGTACAATCCTAGTACAAAAATCAATATATCATAATTCGTATTGTGATAAAAGACCTTAGTATCAATGTAAAGAAAAAAAGTTCAAAAAGGAAAAGAATATAACATGTTATTTATAACTTTACAGTTTACCTAGAAATGAGTTTCACATTATTGTTGTTTTTCTAGTATTTGGATTTAGTGAGCTAGTGTAGCAATTTCTACCATTGTGCAAGCAAAATAACAATATAATATGGAACCCGTAAGAAAAGAAACATAATGAATTATTTGCAAAATCGCATG
Organism: Pinus taeda; assembly: GCA_000404065.3. Taxonomy (NCBI): domain Eukaryota; kingdom Viridiplantae; phylum Streptophyta; class Pinopsida; order Pinales; family Pinaceae; genus Pinus; species Pinus taeda. The sequence continues at coordinate 60,513 of APFE030366354.1, read as the reverse complement.
ATAAAACAAATACTAACATTGAAAATCACAAAATTATAGGGAAAATTATGCATTGGATGCCACTGTAGAGAAACCCCCCACCCCCCACCCTCCACGTCGCCCCCCCACCCCCCTCCCTTTTTTCTGACACATAACATTTCATTGAACATGTACAAAAATCAAGCAAATTAAATACTTGTTTTCTTTTCCAAGAAGAGACAAAAAATGTTCTAAGAAAAGACTAGAAAAGAGAAACGAGATACAAAATCTCTTAATTCATTGCACAATAAATTTGCCATTGTATATAACTGCATCACAACACTATATAGCTTAGAAAATAGGAACAGAAAAAGCTAATTATAAAATGAACATTACATGAAAAAACAGGTATGCTAATAGGAAAATAAAGATGATTTGATATATGGAAAAATAAAATGAAAGCACAGCTATCTCAATTCTCCAGTGATGGATTCTTTTAACATAGAGCATTCAATTGTGCATATATAGAAATAAACACATTGATACACATGCAACTGTTTGGTTTCCTTCTTTTTCTTTTCGGTTTTCCCCAACATAACACAATTCCCAAATTTATAGCAAATGAGAATCCAAGCAAATATTTTAATAGTGGAGATCAAAACATTGACATATATATAATATGGCATACTAAATATTCTGGAGTTACATTATGTTAATGTGCATCTATGATCTAATGTTCTTATTAACAAAAAATGAGACCATAGTTTCATAGAAATTTTGATATAACTGAAATATCATATTGCATAATGTGCATTTTTCTCTCTGTTTTCATCTAGAGCAGGAAAAATTACAGGAAAAAGAGAAACAAGAAATATTTATAAAAAAAAAAAGTATTCTCAATTGAGATATTTGAGCACATATCCATAAAGAACTTGGCTAAATGTTTTCTGTTTTGTAATTCTGCAATCTGTAATAAAATTAAAAGTATATATTAGTATTTATGCAAATATTTGTGCATTATGAATTTGTGCCATACAGAAAATAAAAAATGAAAAAAGAAACAGTGACTTAACTGTCAAAATGTATTAAATTGATGTATGAATGAAGGCTTCTGTCTATTGGTCAGAGCTCTTTTATCTCAGCAATAATGTTGTTAACTGTTAAAGTAAAAATACCCAGTAAATGCAAGTAAATGCAAGTATTAGACCTTTTTTTTCAAAGGGTCACTTTGTAAGTCTTTGTTATAAAGTCGTACGAGTGCATGGTAACGCTTGTGCAGTGAATGTTTTTCCTGTACCTGCACCTCCAATGATAAAAAAAATAGAAATGCTTACCAAGATTATTCTTTGTCCACATAATTATTTTTTTATTATTGATTGTTTCTCTTGATTTAATTGTCTCATAATTTCATAGTATGCCAATGTGTCCAAAACAAAGGGATGCTTAATGAACTCATTGTTTTTTGTATGCTTAGTTTGAGTGTTTTTGAATTGCATTTTCTCTTGAAAATCTTGTTGAATGTCATATTTTTCATTAGAACAAGCCCTATTGTGAGATTCTAATGGCAAGTGAAGAATAAATATTTCGTCACTTTGGGATGCAGTTGTAGTGGAATCATTTTCAATATCACCCCATGGTGCGACTAAACGAGAAAATTATTTTTCTGTGACATCAATAATGTGTTTATGTGAAACGTATGATTGAGCCCATGTTTCTTCATTTTTATTTGATGTATATTCAAACTCCCAGCATGGGATGTAAAAAATAATTTTTCTCTATAATGGTTTTCTGGGTCCATGTGTTCATTGTATCGAATGAATCTTATGACACATGGATGTTTTTTTTTATGTTGTTTTCATGATTGAATAAGATGAAACATATTCTTCCAAGAAAACTTGTTCAAGGGAAATGAGACATGCAACATATCTATCAACGGTTGTCACACAAACAATATATTCAGAATTATCAGGTTCTTGTTATAACAAAATAGGTCTTTTCAGAACATATGTTTGTTTTTCAGCTGGAGCAGTGTTAATGAAAAATGTTTTTCTAGAAGATTAATACAAAGGCAATGATAGAGAAATGTGGAATACTTGTCGACTTGACATTTTTTACATATTTAAAAATGTGTTTCCAAGCTTAAGAATAGATTCGATTTTGTTGTCTCTGCAGGATATGCAATTTTTTTGAATTTTCTTGAACATAGTTGTCATGGAGGAATCCATTTTTGTCATATAAGAGATGCAATATGTTGTTGCAACATAGGCATCCAAAATAAATTGAGAATTTTTGTTTGATTTCCACAACAAAGGGATTTTTTTTGCAAATGCATTTATCCACACATTGCAAGAATTTATTTTGAGAAGTCCAATTAGCTGAGTAATACAAAATCCTAACAGCATGATGTATTCTTGTTTTGTGATTCTAAGATTGGCTAAAAACATGGAAAATGGTATGTTCTTTGAATAGGAATTGTCTTGTAGAAGAAATAAAAGTTTCTTTTGCATTGTCTGCATATCATTGTCTTCATTGCACAAAGGATGAAAGATACAAGTTTCATCAATTGGTGGGATAGGGAAACCAAATCTACAACTAGAATTTTCATGTTTTTTGCAAGTTTTTGTGTGGTGATGGTTTTGAAATTGAATCATATTATTCGATAAAATTTTTGAATCACAATTAAAATACTAATTAATGAAACCTATAACATCGACATCAGGGGATTGTCAATATATTGGTGCATTTTGAATCCAAATCAATCCATGGTCATGCTTTGTTCCTCTACTTTCGAATTCTGTGATAAAAAAAATAATCTTGCACTTGACCAAATAATTCATTTTTTATTACTACGAAGGAATGTAGTGGTGAGATTCTATGCTTATAATATCAACTACATATGATCAGTTGATGTTTGATCAACACGTCAATGCATTCATCGTCGAATTTGTTTTCCTCATTTGTTATGGAGTCAGTTCTTTGAATTTACAATGCATTTATCAATGGTTCCCAAAAATACTCAGCACTAGTGAATGTCAGAAAGAAATTTGGTGGACCAATCTGTCGTATCATTGAAAATATACATTTTCATAAATGTTAAAAATAGTCAGTGATGTGCGAATGCTTGATATGCAATTTGTGACTTTAATAATTACTAAAGATTGCTTTTATGTTTAACGCCTTTAGAAACTTGTCCTTTTAGCTCTCCTTTGCGAATAGAAATCCAAGCTAGGTTCGAAACCTGGTTTATCAAAATATGAATTTCTTTAAAAAATATGTTTGTAATATGTGTTGAAAAGTCACCAAACTTGTGCAACAATTCCCACTCTGCAATTTTTTTATACGAAAACTGATTGATAACATTAGTAGGGTGACTTGATCCAAAGAGCTATGTTAGAAGGTTTAGTTGTTCAAATATTTTTTCTTGAAAAATTCCTAGGGGAAGAAATCCTTTAGAATATGCAATATGTATTATCCTTGTATCAAGATTGTGGATAAGATGGGCCTCTGAATAACCATTTTACAATTGTTTCAGTTTCTTGCTCTAAATCATTATTTGGATTTGGTGAGTCTACTTCCTTCATTTTTGGACTATCGTTCTAATGATCTTGTCTACTTTGATCAAAAGGATTTTCCCATTCATATTTGATTACTATTTATTTTCTCTTGTATAGAGATTGGCTGCAAAAGTCAGGTAATGGACACTGCTTTCTTGGTTCAAATATTTCTAGACAGTCAGGCATTCTTGTATTCTAATTTTATTTTAACATAATTCCCACTATCATATCGTCATTCATATCACTAGGAAATTCTCCTTGAATTCTATCTAGACTAGAAGGAACATTTATGTTTGTTCCTGCTAATCCAATTTGTGATCTTTTGTAGCCAAGTTGTCTTATTTGTGCAGAAGCTATCCTTAGTGCCACTAACCTCTCTTTCAAATATGTCAACTGTGCAATGGGCATCAATTTTTCATTTCCTCTAATATAAAGGGGTGATACAAATATAAAGAATTTTTCATTGAGTATTACATTATTACAAGATTTTCATATTTGTTCATTGATTTTAATGGTTTTGAACTCTGAAGCAGGCATTAGATAGAAAATAGTAGACAATATGTCTTTGTTAATAGATTACTTGTCCTTTGCAAAGGACAATCTATCACAAATGCAACATGCATGTGTAGGTGTGTCTTGGATTGATTGCAATTATTCTTCAATTGATTTATTTGACTTTACATATTGCTTTTGTGCTTCTTGTAATATATCACCTTGTGCTCGTACTGCAAATTTCAATTGATGTGACTGAGTGTACTACTTACTATAGGCATTGGAAAAAGAAGTAGAGACTTCTTTATTATTTTGTGTCTCCATTGAAAAATGATTATTGTCCTCATTTGATGATGTGGAATCCCTTGATAGTACAACAAATTTTTTATTTTTTTTTTATATTAGGTTGTCAATTGTCAAATGACTTAATAGAGTAAAACATCCAGTAAACCTAGATTATTTTCTAACAATATATATACAAGGCACACTTGAGGTCGACTTGCAGTTATCTCTTTTTGAGATTCCTTGGAGCACTTGTGGTGAATTGTTAATGTCACTAATATTCTCAACATTCTTAATTTCTAGAATTGCATGGAAATGTGCATGCGTTGTAGATATTAGTACATGCATAAGGTACATGACTTTGGAGAAACTTTTTAATGAATAGAATCTCAAGGAAATATCTTTAGTTTCTATCTTCCAGATATATATGTTAACATCAAGGAGTTCACATATCCATTGTATTGTAAAACCTTTTCCCTCTATACGTCCATATGCATATGGAATTGATCAATTTATAATATAAGCTTGCCAATCATTGATACATTTCTCTTATTCAATGTTTTTATCACTCACATGTTATTGCAAGCAATTGATATCTCTATCATCATTGCAAATGAAAAATTTGTGAAACATTTGTGCAGTTATTTTTCTGATATTAGAGATATCAAACCATGACACAAGTGTGAAAATAGACTCAAACAAAGAGTCATGACAGTCATTGAAATTTTGTCGATAGATCATGGAACCTTGTTCAAATAATATTTTCTCAATTGACAATATGTCAAATTGTCCATATGAGAATTGGTATGGGAAAATGCATGGGCCAATCGTCCTATTTATTGAAGATACATTAGCTATTGTGCTATGTAGAAACAATGGTTCAAAATGTCCACATGCAGGATTTTGATTATGTAGCAAAATATTATATTGATAGCCATGAATGTTTGAATTGAACCATATATATGCTTGGCCATTTGTAAATAGCCAAACATTGACTGGAATTGACAACCACTTGGAGAACCATTTCATACAAAATGCATCCCCCCATAAGCTAATTGTAGTTTGAGCACAAATAGGAGAAGGTGTAGACAATCCTTTCAAGCACATTTCAAGATCATTAACATGACGAAGATCCTAAAGGTATTCACTCTGTATACAATGAATTCAAAGAAGCATCATGTCCATGAGATAGGCAATGTCGAAAGTGGTTTACACTTCCATGTCATATTTCAACTGAACTATAGAGAAAGTGAAGAAAAGGAAATGAGTCAAATAATGATCTGAAAATGGGGCTCTTAGGCTTCTTGTCTAGCTTACAAGAACCTCTCCCACTTCCAAAGGTTGAATTTTCCCAAGTCTTTTATGATTAACCAATGCAAAATTAAAATGCTTGGAAATATAGGTGTATGCTTGTATTTGTTTTTAACTGATTATGTGCTGTAAATTAGTGTGTTAAAACTGATATATAAATGCATACAACAATAAACAAACAGCAGTTAAACACACACATAAGATAGGAATTTAATTTGGAGTTCACCTACAACTCTTGGGCTATGTTTCCGTGAGCTCTTGACAGTTTGACTTGGCTCTCTGGGATTATGGTGTAAGTCTTTTTTATAAGTCTTTGACTCAACTCCTAATGTTCTACACATAAACAACAGGTTCAGACACATTTTTATCCTTTGGCTCTTGAAGCTCTGGCTTTTGGCTCTTAGCTCTTGGCTCTGGCTCTTTGGCTCTTGGTTTTGGCTCTTCGCTCTAACTCTAGCTCTTTGGCTCTGGTTCTGGCTCTTTGGCTCTCCTGCTCTAGCTCCTTTCTGCCTTTTGCAACCTTCATCTCTCTGGCTTTCCCCTTGATATTCAAGTGGCCCCAAAGGCTCCCTTAGCTACTCTTTTTCTTCTACGCTGCCTCCTTGGGCTTCTGCTTCAGCAACTCAGCCACCATCAACAGTTTAGCAGTCCTTCGTAGCAGCTCTTTGGCTCTCTTTGGCTCTCCTGCTCTCTCGACTCTCTAATGCTACCACTTTCAGCAGAAAACAATAGTTTGGCCACCAACAATAACGCAGCAGCCCTTTGACAGCAACTCAGCCACCGTTTAACAACCCAACAACCCTTTGTCTTTGACATTTCATGGCTTAAAAGCCAAATCAGTGTTGCCTGTTGGTTTTCCCTTTCAAGGTCTGCAACTTCCATCCATGTCCGCTCAAATCTCTCTTCTGAGCATTCCTTAATAATTCCATAATGCCCTTTGGGGAGGAGACCACTTATTCCTCAATGGAACGAGCAATCGGCATTTGAAATCCCTTGTAATAGTCATTTTATGTTAACACAGGAAAACACTGCAAAACACGGGAAAAATCCACAAAACACTATTCATCTAGATTTGAAAAATTCATAATTGCACCCTAAACTCCCATCAAGTCCGCCTGGGGATTGCATATCGCATGTCGCAAAGGCCTTGTTCCATAGTATTCCTTTGTATTTCGTTAAATAATGAAAAACACGAAATTACATTGAAAATCTCGTGAAAAGTCTTTGGGCGGATTTCAAATATTATGCATTATTGCCTAGAGCCCTGTCGGGTCCAGTTATCACAACGCATATCACAATGTCGCTAGGCCTAGGGTCCTTGCCTCTTGGGAATTCAGTCTCAAATCGCATCGGCCCTTCGCAACGCTATGGGTCCTTCCCCTTGGGTTATGTGTGATGCGATAATCGCAATCGCAAATCGTTGCGTCCTTCGACCTTTCGTTAAGTCCTCCTATGGCTCTGTGCGATGTGATAAAGCGGTAATTGCTCATCGCAATCGTTGATGGCCCAAGGTCCTTTCCTTTAGTTTCATGCGATGTGATATAATATTGCTCGATTTCCTATTTGACCAATTAGGGTAGGCCACGTGACCCAATCCTGGCTTGCCATGTGTCAGCTGTGGATTGGCCCGTGAGCCTATACTGAAAATCAAAATTTTCAATATAATACAAATTTTAATGAAATTGCCTTTTTTTCTAAAGACATTGGTTAATTTTTATTTTGCAATAACTCCTTCATTCGAGGTCTGTTTTCGTCATGGTGCGTAAATTCTAAAGCCTCACCTTCAAATTCTGCGAAACAACAAACCATAAGAACTCCAAATTATGCACCATGACCATTAAACCAAAAAATAATGTTCATACATTTACTTATCAAATTGTTGTCGAGGAGGTTGGCAAACCTACATCGTCCCACATACCCAAGCAACTTCAACGTTCCACACAAAAATCTTAATGGTCGCAGCCACTGAAGTAAAAAAACAAAACTCACCTGGTAACGAGGAAAACCTATAATGAGAAGTAATGATGCATAGAAAACACAGGCACAGAAACATGAAGTCCAGCCTCAATGAGAAAACAATACCAAGAAAAAAATAAAACAACTACTTTGAACAACCAAAACAACTAAATTTGTTTCTTGATGATCCATCACCCATAATAATAAATTATCCATCAACACTCTTAAAACGAAATTAACACTACCAAAGCTCAAGTTAACTCTCAGTTGTATGAAAGATTTCCCTTCCTTGTACCTATATTCTTAAATCTAATCTACGATGCATAGCTTGATGACGTCGACCTTGAAATCTAGAGTTGGGATGCGACAATTCAACTAAAAACCTAACATAAACTAATAACTTCGGAACCAATCATAAATAGAATTGCATAAAGAAAGACATAATAAACTGAATACATATTTCAGGTTATATGTTTTTTTTTATTTGCTTCCGTTGATTTTTATATATAGACACATGCGTTAAAGTTTTAATTATATTGATTCATAAAGTATTTAAAAATAAATATATTAAGTAGATGCCCAAGAAATAGAATTCTAAAAAATATGTGTCGGCATACAAGTACTGAGCATCACTGTTTTGAAAAAATATAACGTAAAATAACGATTATAATAATTAGAAAATAAATAAATAAATAAATAAAAATTCCAATAATAGGTTATCGACTTTGTCATATGCTTAAGAGGTGCCAACCATACAAAAGTAATCTCTTCATTAATCAATGAATGTAATTGTTAAACGCATATAAAAGGACAGTTGTCGTGAAATCCCTTTCATCCGTTAAATAATGACAGTAAACGCGTTTGGACACGTTTTCTTCACGCTGTTGAAAGATATAGGCTGGACTATTAGTTTGGAGTCCATGGCAGGGGAATGCCAGACACAGTCTGGGCGTAATGGATTGAGCAAGAACGATATTACCGTATCTTACTTGACATGTTAACACAATTGTCAGGCAA